>JBBPOY010000043.1:0-26681 GCA_038091675.1 Leccinum proliferum | reverse complement strand
CAGAATTGTGTTGGTTTGCCAGCGAGCCCACGAGTTGCTCGTGGCCTATCCCTTCCACATGCTCCAGAGTGGCGTCGGACGACAATGAAAGAGAGGAGCACGAGCAGCACAGGAGAGAGGGAGAGGAACAAGAGGAACATGACTATCCGGAGTAACATTTTGTATTGAACATCGCTATAAACATATGTAAGTCATTCGGGAGTTGTCAGGTGCGCCGATGGCCTCCCTCAATAATCTCACTCATTCAGGAGGTGATGTGGCAACGGTGCCGTCATATGTCAATTCTATTTCGATGTTATCGTTGTGCCAATCACAGACTAGAACCCTCCAAACTGCATCGCCGAGGCCAGGTGGATCTCCTTGTGTGGACTCTGCTCGTCTCCGATCGTCGTATGACAAGAGAGGTAGGCAAACTCCGGGTTCTCCAACTCCAACCCTATCATCCGTTCTACGGTACACCGGCCGTCGTGGAGCCCAAATGCAAAGTCAAAAGGTTGTTCCATGTTAAGGATGCCGTGACAGGCAAGGTGAACCCACTCGCTACTCTATGTCCCGGGCTGTCGAGACTTGTGACACACTTTATTCTGGACCATCTAGACGGATTAACGTCTCAATATCTTGGATATAGTCGGCAACGATAGGTAGTTCACTACCGACATAAAAGAGCTCGGTTTCGCATTTGGCGCTGCCCTGACCCAAAGCATGTAACCCTTTCTGGTGTTCAATGTGAGGGTTCGTAGTGTTGTTCGTATTGAACGTCACCAGTTCGTAATTACATTTGCAATTCACGTGACACGTGACGAAGGATTTATTGTATGTAGATGAATCGATAGCAGCTTGTGTCGTGTTCGATATTTATATTATGCGTCATTACTGGATTTGCAACACATTTATAACCTAGTTCGTAATGGACTATATGGAGTTCGAACATCCGTTGCTGTCGCTTTCAAATGCTCTGGATCAGTCGAAACCCACCAGGCAGACGACATCATACCCAAATAATGGACATTTCTTCATTTCCTTCAGCCTTGGCCCTTGAATTGATCATACTTCGTTGGGTTCCTGCATAACGGGCCCCATCAGTTGCGAGTGCCGGAATTCTGCAGTATGATGAGTAGTTGTAAACATGTTCGTGTCCTTCGAGAGTCGTCAGCTGTGTAAATGACGACATAGTCACCATGACACGCCATGTGTTGACACATGGTCGCTTCGGCGGGGATGTTGCGCGAGGGCTGGAGGGTGGAGGTGGTGCCGTTGTCGCGTTGTCGTGTTGTTGCGCAAGGGAGGGAGGACCGTGAGTTAAAGAGAATGGTGAGGATAGCGTGGGCGAGGTCTTACCGCCGTCGTCCGTCGCGTCGTCTCCTCCTTGTCTTCGAGTTGTTCGCACTAAACCTGTACCCGTTGTTGAAGGCTCGAGACCCCGGGGCGACCTCACCAGCTGGAGCGAAACAAAAGCTCAACTACAAGACATGTAGTGGTTGTCATCTCCAGGCACCACGACGCACCGGAGAGTCTGAAACAAAGTGGTCTAAAAAGACAATCACTTTAACATTTACATTTGTAGACTATATTGGATGTGTTGGTGCTCGTCAGATAATGTCGTCGTCATAGTAAAAGATGGAAATAAATTTGGCTAGTTACTCACCGCTGTCGCCGATCGTCATCGCTTTACAGCCCTCTTGACCTCTCTGACCGTCGACCTTGACCCGTGAGTGAGTGTTTAACATGCGCCCTCAGCATCACAAAAAGAGAGGTGGAGATCACTATAGCATAAGTGGTCTCCAAATAGGGGGACTCGGTGCGAGCTTATATGCATCGAAGAAGGTTGGATGTGGTTCTGGATTACATAATTATTTACATAACAATCCTTCCGGTTGAAGTTGATCATATTCGGTAGCACCGAGACTCTACTACTTCGGCTCATTTCGCTTCTTCGTACGATTTTCTGCACAATGTAGTGTAAGTATGGAATTACATTGGACACGCCATCGTACTCCTCAGATAAGCTCTTGACCTTTCCCCGTCAGGGCACTCGGATCATCGGTGTGGTACGACAGCGACGGCTGGTGTGGCTGCGTTGGGTTTTGTAACGTCTTCGGACAGGCAACATTGAAAGGCGAGAGAGGCAGTGACGTAGCTCCGACTCGGAGAAGTTTGCCGGTTGGGTCGGAGCTGCCTCGGCCGTTCCGCCTTGTCCCGATGACGTTGAGCTCGTGCGCTCTCGCAGGACCGAGCGCTCGAGCCTCGTCCACGATGGGCCATGGACGTCCTCCCGCATCCTTTCCGCGTCACTCCCCTTTTTCCAGTGGCACTAGGGAATCGCACAGGCAGAACTGTGGGTATCGCCACATGTACCCGCACCCACACCCGCGAAAAATCTGTACACTCAACAACGGGCACAGGTTTAGTGCGAACAACTCGAAGACAAGGAGGAGACAAGGAGGAGACGACGCGACGGACGACGGCGGTAAGACCTCGCTCGCATCATCTCTTCACTCCTTACAACCGGCTTGGAGATGTGACGGACCTCAACGAGGCCATCATCCTCGGGAGACAATCTTATCCCGCATGCCGTCTTATACACCTTAACCTATCGCGTGCTGTGCGCTGATTGCAAACAATTGGCAGGGACTTCGATCCAACCCAACTCGGCCAAAATCTGTTTAGGTTTCTTGAGGAACTATACTACCAAGATTTTCATCATAGTAAGACAGGTATTTTGTCATTGTAGATGTAAATGCTGCCGTCGTCGTCCTCTTCCCCTTTGTAATTCCTAAGTGTCAATGTCGTTTTCAATATCCGTTTTATGTCATGCATGCTCATTTTTGGTATCGGTCCTTCTTTTCCCAGCGAGATTTCCTTGAAGTTGACACAAAAATTTCCCAAGCGAGGTCTGAATGGCTGTAGAGGAAGGGATGGTGCTGCCAACTTGGTAGTACTTGTCCCAGAGGATGATAACCGACTGCCAGACTCTCCCACTTCAAGTACATCGTTTGCGGGCGTCGGCTCGTTCAAGCATGACTGCCCGTCTGATTTTGAGGTTACTACTGTGATGCAACGCCGCCCAAAGGTCAGTCACTTTTGAATCAATGCTGAAAAAAATAAGGCAGCTTACAGAGACGGGACTGCACCGCCGCAACCTGATTTCTGGTTGATTCTGAAACGTTCGTGTCATGCACGCAGAGCAAGAAAGTGAAAGTGAACTTGAACACAGAGGAAAACATTAGATGGTAGGTACAAGTTCAGTAGCAAAAAAGTCCAAACCTAGCAAGGCCAAACAAGGCCTTGGCGAGTTGCCAGCTTACCAAGACCTTGCTAAGCTACGCCCTTATCTTGCAATCTTATCTTGCAATGCCTTGCCAGGTTAGTATGACCTTGCTGGGTCTTTCAAGGTTACGCTCTTGTCTCGCAAGGCCTTGCAGGGCTCGTGTTCTGCCCACCAGAACTGCGACTGACTGCCTCGAAGTGTACACTGAGTTATATTATTGTGTAATTTCCTTTTACAAGGAGGACCTCCCGCGTCATATAAGCTCTCTCCGCACGGCCTCGAGATTCGCAACACTGAAGTTAACATTCAATGTCCGTACGTGAAGAAAGAGAGAGTGGAAAATAACGAGGATCGAGGATTTGTCAAATGTCGATCTGACCGCATACAGACTTGGTCATTTCAAAATCTGAACAGCACGATCCCCACCCTGCGCGTCCCAACCAACGATACCTCAACATGACCCGTCCTCATTTCACCGCACTGTGTGTCCCGTCGCCTTCAGGTCCAACGTGTGCCCAACGAGTGTCACCCACTCGTCCACCTCAAAGACATCTGAGTGTTGTGACAGATGTTGAGATCGAGTATCCATAGATGCGACGGGTTGCTGATCAACAGCAGGTCTTAAAAATGAGGATCAGTATACTCGCCCCGTCGTAGAGCGAAAGGCCACTGCTGTCTTCGGAAAAAATCTCGTCCGTCGACGCTACAAAAGTGACGAATGTGAGATCCACCCATGTCACGGTGCCCCTACAGAAGAAGGAAACCAGTTAACTTACCACGAACTGCACAGTGTTCTGCCCACCAAACCGAGGAGCTTGTCCGCTGCAGCATCCGAGTATTGTCGGCTGTTCCACTGACTGAGTTTGTTGTCTAGTAAGGAGGACCGCGTTTAACTTCGGAATAGGCTTTGTCCTAAAAATCTCACTTACTTTACGCCGATCGGACTTTGCGGGCGCATGATCCTACCAGAGTTTGCCTTCCGGAAGGGCTGTGATTCTCTTTGAGACACCCTTGCCGATGACAGCCCTCACGACCCCTCAGCCGATGGTCGAGACCCAGCACGTCAGAATATAGTTTCTCCACTTTTCAGGGTTCCTTGCATTTGCCAGGATTTACTTCAACAATACCCCTCGATTGTTCAGCCTGATAGCGAGGAGAGGAAGGGCACGGAAAGTAGGGTTGGGTCTATCGCTTGACGTGGACTTGGTTGGCGGCGAAAAGTAAGATTCGGGCGAGGGAGAGGAAGAGATGTGGGTGGCATTGGCTTCCGTGCTCGTCTCTACGATGGTCCAAATTAAATGTTCTGAGTCGGTCAGGATAAGATCCACATTGCTGTTCAGAGCACAATTACGGGCGTCATCATAACTACAAAAACTTACAAATGCACCTCACAGACGGACCTCCTCAGTCTCCTTGGGGGCATCGAATCACGATGAGTTTGCATGCGAAGAGCAGGTATTGAGCAGGGAGTTGGATTCGAGATCAAAGATGTATACGTGCCCAGACTCGGACGAGAGCGCTAGCCGCTTTCCGTCTGGGCTCTGTGACGTGGTATGAAAGATGATGAGTGCACGGTCGCGGAGGGTAAGGTATCTATCTACGTTGTTGGCATGGGACGTACGTGTTTGCACGCCATGCCATGCTTGATTCGGCCGCTCGCCAAGACAGTCTGGTGGACCCCGAACGAATCGGGGGAAGCGGAGTAAATGTTGACGTTTCCGGCGCTGCTGGTGCCAGCGTACGTCCCGCCTTTAGGGTTCAGCGAGACTGCCCAGGCTGGTGAGGAAATTAGTGGATGAAGATGCTCTACAGAGACAAGTATACTCACAAGGTTCTGCGCCCTTCGCGGAACGATCATAGCTCTCGTGCCGGCGGACAATAGTGTCGGATGTGAGATCACAGAGGCAGGTCATGCCGTCCAGGCCGTTGTACAGCACCGATTGGCCATCGGGGGAAACGGAGAGTGATCTCAGATGATGGGGAGGTTGTGCGGTGGGCGGGCGTGGGATACTTGGCCTGAGGTAGAGTCCCATTATTTGATAGTGCCGTCTGCTGAGGCGGAGATGACCGCGTCGGTCGCAGCCTGTCCAGACCATGTCCCATATTTCGTCGCTGTGTGCTGTGTGCTGTTGAGATCATCAGACCAAGCAAGGATATAAAACGCGTACGTTCTTTGCAATCAAGGGCGTTGACAAACGCGAGACTCTGACGCTGGTCGCATATATGCAGAGTGTTGAGTTTCCGCCGAAGATGTGTCAGAAATGTTGCAAAGGACGGGAATTGCCGCTTAC
Organism: Leccinum proliferum; assembly: GCA_038091675.1. Lineage (NCBI taxonomy): Eukaryota > Fungi > Basidiomycota > Agaricomycetes > Boletales > Boletaceae > Leccinum > Leccinum proliferum. The sequence continues at coordinate 21,122 of JBBPOY010000043.1, read as the reverse complement.
ATAACTAGCTAACTCCCATATTTGGAGATGTTTGTCACCAGGGTTCAGGGTTTGAATCCGCTATCTAATCTTTCTTCTCTTCTTTCTCTCGTTCCCACCATCACCGTACTCAGCGCTCAAGCACTCACCCATACATCCCTGAGGCCTATGACATACAGGGACCGGAAACCAGCTATGCATACTCGGGTTTGTGAGTGTTGTCAATCACATTCCACTCCCTGGCACTAAGATGCATATATGCGTCAATCTTAAGTCACTTTCGCTGCAGATCATGATTGTACACTGGCAGGTACTACTACGTCCGAGTCTGACGGGCGTCGGGTGTGGTGATTGATATAAACTTGAATGTGCCAGTGCAGGTTGATGTGTCTACGGTTAGTTAGCCGTCACCCTTGCTTGCAACCCACCCGCCCGCGCCCTCCCTCGTTCTCCCATCTCAACGCGTCGAGGACGGCGTGTTCTTGCCCCAGCCATCCACGTTACCTCCCTCGCCTCATCCAAGAAGGCGTGTCACGACTGCCGTGTGCTCTCGGCTCAACGAGAGCATACGACGGTCGCTCTGGGTCTTCAGTACTCATCCCTCGCCAATGTCACCCACGTTGGTGACGCACACGCACCCTCCGTTGCTCCGCCGTCCCGCTCTCACACAATTGATTGCGACCCACCCTCCCTCGTTCTCCTCAACGCGTCGAGGACGGCGTGCTCTTGCCCCAGTCATCTGCATTACCTTCATCGCCTCATCCACGAAGGCGTGCGACGACTGCCGTATGCTCTCGGCACAACGAGAGTATACGACGGTCGCCGTACGTCGTTACCTCCCTCGTTTGCCCTCGTCCTCGCCTACATCACCCTCCCGTGCGCACGGCCATCCTTGAAGAAGCGAGTCGCACTATCTAACTCATTAGCATCCACAACTCGGTGGTGATCTTCCCGGGCCGAACACCTGAACGTCAGGTATACTCCACGTATTAATTTCAAGGCATTTACCCGTGACTCAGTTCTTGACCGCCAATGTCGCAGGTGACAAAGAAATGTGAGTGAAACTACCATCGAGTTAACTCCTCATATGGTACTTCGCAAAACTTATCCACGGCAGCACAACGCAAGTATCCTTCGCAGTCGAGTCGAGACGATCCGTCGACTCCAGTGGCGAGATCGCCAAGGCCGCAGGTTCCATTTCGATCGAGAGAGGTCGTATGCAGTGGCGGGGCCCTGCTATCTTCAACGATTTCATCCCCGTCGCTCAGTACTATATATTCCAGACCCAAAAGCATTTTGCCTGGCAAAGGACCCAGTTGACTTTGGCTGGTTCCCCGCATGACGGGTCGTAAGTTGAACATCAAAATGACAAATGACGGTGGGTACTTGGTCCACCCTCGTAGGTTTGAAACCATTCCCATCCCGTCTCCCCGACCTGGCCCTCATATTCAGAGAGGGGCGCCCGATGGGATAACAGCTTCCCCCACATGCACGAATGTAACTCTGGACGCTCCTCACGAAGCCCAGGGTCGTCATACTGTTCGGGAAACCAGTTTTCCGCATAACCACACGTTCGATACTGATCGCAAATAGTAAATGTATGCGAAGAAACACATCAAATACATAAGTACGAACGATACAAACATGACGTGGACTAGGCACCGATATGTACTTACAGAATCCGCTGATCGAGCGGAACACTACCCGCCCATGATACCATCGTCCTGTGCAGCGCCAACGCCGCTCGGGTGTGATCCAGCCTACCACATTCATCCAACATACGTTCGTAAAACTTGGACGTGATCGTGCTCGCTTGCACAATGCATCGTCCACCGACTACATCGTCCCAATCACAGATCGGAACCCTGCAAACTGCATCACCGACGCCAGATGGATCACCTCATTCGGACTCTCCTTGTACCCGACTGTGGTCTGGCACGCAGAGAGGTAGGCAAATTCCGGGTGCTCCAACTCACATCCCATAATGTGTTCGATTGTAAACGGACCATCGCGGATGGCGAACGCAGATTAAAAGGGGTTTTCTACGTTTGGGACGCCGTGACAAGCAAAGTGAACCCACTCGTTCTTCTTTAGCTCCTTCGAGACTCTAGATATACTTGATTTCGAACCTTCGAGGCGCGTGAGCTTGGCAAGACCTCGCACACGCCTAGAGACGATGTTCAGTTCGCTGCCAACAAAATGAAGTTTACTCTGGCCAACAGCAGCGGCTTGACCTATAGCGAGAAAGCGATTCTCAGTTACATTTATCGAGGACTTCGTCAATACAGCATCCCGCCTAGCACGAATGAGGGCGGTGAGGGTGGGGGGTGTAAGAGGAGATGTACATTTGAGAGGGATTGGGTTGGCCCTCCCGATATGGACCGGCAGCATGCTGCAACGGTGGAAGAGAGAACTCGGCAGTTGGGCACCACCAAATGCGTGAACGAGGTGGAACCGTCGTCTGCAGAAAGTCTACAAATGGGGACACAGCTTCTTCCCAGAGGTCACGCAGGAAGCGGGTCACCAAGATCATTCTGCACCTTCATTGTTTCTGCACGAAATATCAGAGATCGGAGCTCCGACAACAGGTCCTCAACGCGCTGATTTTCAATGGGATATGGACCGGATCTCTGTCGGAAAACACAGCAAGTCCATCGCACGTATGCCTGCTAGCATTCACGATGACCACAGGTCCCCCACTGTCAGCGTGCTGGAGTTCGGAGAAGGAAGGGGGGAGAAGGAATCGAGCGAGGCCGGGTAAATTGCGAATTTGAGTGATTACACATTGCAGATCAACATAAAGGCTGCACAGCTTGTTGTGCTGATCTGGACCTTGTGAATGAATTGTATCGTGAATTTCTGATGAAAGTCGAGTAAACCGGTCTGCAAGGGACTGTCCTTCGGGGCCCGATGTGATGACATCTTGAAGAGGGCAACGGAGACGAGCGATCTGAGTCCAGAATACACCACGACCTTGCTCGAGAAGCTCGACCGCTTTTTTGCATGGTGATCGCGGAGACAAGCGGAAAAAGCATCAATTGCTAGGGATGAAGCGAGGTCCTTGAAACTCTGGAGACGATGGGGTAGGGATGGTAAAGTGGCGAGATACTGAACAAGTAGTCGAAGGGATGTTTCGTAAGCGAGAAGGACTGTGGGATGGCGGAAATCCTCAGCTTCCGTGATCCATTTTTTGGCCGCAGAGAGATCGTCTGGTGAGAGTGTTTGAGAGATAGTCGACAACTGTACAGACTGAATAGATCCTCTCTGTCCTTCAACTCGTTCGACTGGGTGAAGCGAACACGGAGACAACATGCAAGGTTACACAATGACCGTGATCGGTAAGGATGGCCAGGTGGGCAAAGGTCGAGGGATTCTCTGGCGAGGATGATGGCCTCATTGAGGTACGTCATTCCTCCACGATCGCATAGATAAATTGCGACATTGTTCAACGACATTGGTCGATACGGGTGTTCTGACGGGAGAAGTTCTAGGGATTGTCGGCCAAGGATGATGGCCTCATTGAGGTCCGGCATGTCTCCAAGCCGCAAGTAACGAGTAGAGAGATATCTTGCGACATTGTCCAACGACATTGGTCGATGCGGCTGCGCTGATGGAAGGTCGAGAGATTGTCTGCCCAGGATGATGGCCTCATTGAGGTTTGTCATATCTCCAAGCCGGTTACAACGGTTGGAGAGATAGAGTGCGACATTGTTCAACGACGTCGATCGTTCCGCGTGCCCTGATGGGCAAAGCTCGAGGGGCTTGTCTGCCGAGGATGATGGCCTCATTGAGGCTTGTCATGTCTCCAAGCCGGTCGTAACGAGTGGAGAGATAGAGTGCAACATTGTTCAACGACATCCATCGTTCCGGGTGACCTGACGGGTGAAGGTCGAGGGTTTGTCTCCCGAGAATGATAGCCTCATTGAGGTCCGTCATGTCCCCAAGCCAGTTATAACGGCTGCAGAGATATTTTGCGACATTGTTCAACAACATTGATCGATGCGGGTGTCCTGACGGGCAAAGGTCTAGGGATTGCCTGCCGAGGATGATGACCTCATTAAGGTCCGTCATGTCTCCAAGCCGGTTATAACGGTTGCAGAGATAGCGTGCGACATTGTTCAACGATATTGATCGATGCGGGTGCCCTGACAGGCAAAGGTCGAGGGCTTGTCTCCCGAGGATGACGGCCTCATTGATATCCATCATGTCTCCAAGCCGGTCATAACGAGAGGACAGATAGACTGCAACATCGATCAACGACGTTGATCGATCCGGGTGCTCTGACGGGCGATGGAGGGCTTGTCTCCCGAGGATGATGGCTTCATTGAGGTCCGTCATATCTCTGAGCCGCTGGTAACGAGAGGAGATATTGCTTGCGAGATTATTCAACGACGTTGATCGCTTTGGGTGCCCTGCTATAGATAACTGCTTCCTCGATGTCCTCCACCACTCCCAGATGGTTGTAACAATCCCGGAGATGATTGCCAAGCTGATTTAGTGGGCCCCATCTCTCCTAGTGACCGGGTGGGCAACAAGCCAGTGCTTGGCGATCAAGGACGATTGCCTCGCTAACGTGGTCCGTCCCGTCCCCTTGATCAAACTTGACGAATACCGACTTTGCTCGAGACCACCACTGCTTGGCTGACGTGAATGTCTTTTCACTGTGGCTCTTCTTGACAACACAGTGAAGTAAGTACCTTTTGATATCATCTTGGTTCGCTGAGGGTTGGGACAGTGAGGGGGAAGGTACTGGACAGTAGAAAGAAGAATGTAAGAATGTTGGCGACTTCGCCGCAATGCCATGGGAGCAGCCTCGTTTTTTCCGCATTGTTCGTTGGCACAGCAGCGTCATTGAATGAGTGCTTCCAGGAGGCTGTTGGCACAGCTCAAGGTGCTTAAAACCTGGCAAGGAAGGCTTTGACGTAATCAGTTCAAAAGGGCCTTGGATAAAATGACGACCAAAAAACGGTATCGACAGATCGAAATTGACAAACCACTACCACCACCCAGCGTCTATACGCACCCAGAAATTGCTACCGCGTGATCCCCATCTCCAATAACGTCACAACGACTTCCACCTCATCATACCGCCCCGGATTCTCAGATGTCTTCTTCGAATGAATGTACTTGAGTGTGTTCCGGAAATGTCGCTGGATCATGTCCGGATATGCGACACCTTCGATTTGTTGCGAAGGGTGGAGGTACGAAGCTGAAGACGAGGGAGAGGTAATGGTGTCCATGGAGGTTGTGAATCAGACTTGTGATGAGTTCCACGAGCGAGACAATGAACTTTGGGGCGACCTGCGACAGTGTCGGAAACTCGTCAGTATCAAGAAAATGTAGAGTGAAGAGATACGCACAGAAAATGCCACGCGGTCAAAGTAATACAGATATTGATCGAGCGTGTCACAGTATATCTGAACAGTGACGATCTCCTCCGTCGCCGAATGCGCGATCCGCAACGACGTTTGCAAACATTCCAGTACGCGTTTGCTGTCTTGGTTGTGGGTACTAAGACTGTGGACAATACGTCAGTATGGATCGCAGCGCGAACGCGCAGACTGGAACTTACCGCCTTTTGGCCTCCCCATCCTTTTTTTCCTTGGCCTTCCCCTTCCCCCCCTCCCCCTCCACCGCTGCTTCCTGCCACCACAAATGACTTGCAGCATGCACTGCCGTCGCCTGATGCGGCTTCTTTAACAACCTAGTTCTATGCTCCTACCCATCCACCTCGGACACCTTTGCGCCCTGCAACGTTCCAATGATCAACGTGATCACAGCCAATTGTGCTCGGCTTCCCGAAATCGAATCTTCGTACACCAAAAACGCTTGGACGTACAGGTCGTACGCCAGGTCTTCGAACCCAGAGTCGCATTCGGAGGCGATTTGAGCGGCGAGGAGGAATAGACGGAGCGCGAGGGAGGGAGAGTGGACCTTGTGTCGTAAGGATGGAGGTGCATTCGCGCACGAACTTGAGGATGGTGGTCACTTTCGATTGCCAGTCATCTTCCTATTCGTTGTTGAGATAAGAAGACAAAAATAATTAAAAGTGCAATCTCACCAAAAGTTCACGAGTTTTGTACCGTCGACAGAGTTTGAAAGCTTGATGCTCGAAGTGATAAGCGCTGGGAACGTATACCACATTCATTCGCCTCCAACCTCAAAGTGCCGACGTGCGGTTTGCAGCAGCTGACGAGTGTGGTGCGCCAGTCAGTTCTCAGAGACATTCTCTCGACCCAAGGAATCCGGAGACCTACCTCAAAGTGCACCCCCAACGACTCACACCATCCACGTTTTGATTACGGTCTCGTTCTTGATCACACTCGAGACGACGCGTGGAAAAAAAAATGTTGTGTTAGGAGCGGGACGTAGTGCGAGATGGCAAGCTAAGTCAGCACGGATTGGTACGAGTTGATCGGAGTGACGAGCAGCGCTGCCAGATTCGCATCCGTTTGTTGAGCGTGCAGATCCGAGCTGCATGAGATCGTCGTCATGAGTAGACACACATATATAGAAATAAAACGTACCTTTCGGAACATTCTTTGATTTTAGTGTGCGCAAAAGCCAAAATCTAATCCACGTATTGGAGTCTGTCTGGGTGACAACTGAGGGAAAGATTCGTGAGCGAGACCAGAAGCGCCGTGATCTCTTGTATCGACAAGTCTCGTCGAGCCTGCGACCGCGTCGTCAGAATGCCACTAGTTCGTGTATATCTCGTCGTACGTACCTTGATGAGTTCGACGACTTGTTTCCAAAAAACCTGAAAAAGCCGGACGTCTTCTGGTATGCCACCGGACTTTCTCACAGGCACATCATCCTTTTCCTTTTCCTTGCCTTTTCCGTCTTCCTGCGAGACACCCGTACACACCAATGTTCTTCTCCGACTCTTCCACCCTCAGCATCTGCGCCCTCGATCTTTTCGGTATCCAGATTAGTATGATTCTCTCTCCCCAGTCGGACCTTTTCTGCCAGTGGCTTGGCGGCAGCCTCTTCCAGTTTCTTAGTCTCCACTGGGTCCTCGCTCTCCGCCTCGCGGGCGGCGGTTGCGGATAAAAAGGGTCCGAGTGAACGAAGGTGGAATTCGGGCGTGAATACCTACAAAAGTCGTTAATCAGTTTCAGGATAGCATATACGTAAACGCTGACCTGGATGACTTCCATAAGATACTCCTGTGCGATGACGTCCTTGCAGTTGACGAGTTGTTCCAGTATAGCTAGAAGTATGCTCTTCTGGTACATTTCCAAACCGACGCCGTCGAGCTGGGAGAGATGGACGAGGTTGGTGCCGACGAGGATGTGGAGTTCGCGACGTTCCATCTCGCGTTTCTCGCAGTCGCGCGAGCGACCTTTGTGCTGGAAACGAACCCAGAGCTTGTTCATCTCTATGGAATTCGTGAGCACGAACGCGATAGAGTCTTGCAGGGACCCTTGGGGACTAGGCCGGGTCAGCAAACGGATGACGCAACCCGGCATGAACTCACCCGGAATCGGTCCCGACGGGCAGGTGATCCCTTGTCTGACAGCTGAGATAGTGTCGTAGAAAGAGTCCACGTATGGGGTTCAACACGCCTCTGTTCATTTGCATCATGTCCTTCATGATGTGCTTGACGTGTGCCAGTGCGTCAGCGATAGACATGTACACGGACCCGACGGTGATTATGAGGTAGAGGCGAGGAACAATGTTTCCAGCGTACTGGACTAGTTCGTAGAGATCTGCGAGATGGTGTCTGGAGTGCGTGTGTGCGTCATAGAGGTAGTTTGAAAGATGTCGGAGGGCGTCGAAGATAGCCCATGATGTCTTGCGTCAGAGGAACTCGAGTCTTAGAGCTGGACGCGTGTACTTACAGAGCTCATTATATTGCTTTGGTGAGTGTGACGACGTGCGCAGTTCGGCGAGCATGAGACTGGCGCTCTTCAGCGCGTCCATGATCTTGTCGTTGTCCTACAACAAGGTCGTCAGCGATGATGGCTCCGAGGGCAAATTCGGTGAGACGCACGAGATGACGCTTCATCTGGCTGACTTGAATCTTTACGGCTTCCAGGGACTCGCTGAGAAGTTTTCCCTCTGTGACGATGGTGGTTGTGGTTGTGGTTGTCGCCGTCGCCGTCGATGTCGTCGTGGCCATCGTGTTCGACGTCGTTCGGGGGGGATAATAGTAGTGACTGGCAACGACGTCGACTCGGAACCCCCTTCACCCCGCGCCTTATGTAAGCAGAGCGTGCATATACGCAGCATGGGGGGCACGTGTCGTGTTATAAGCTACTGTTTAGTCCTCTTGCGGATCTGATGAGATCACGAGTCTGATTGGATCCCTTCAGCCCGCAGAGAAGCAAAGTGACGCCCGGCTCACTCCCTCGCAGCTCTGTCGCACGCTGTCAAATCTGTTTCGCTCCTTGCCCAACAGTTTCATCTATCCACGTCTGCATACACTGACCCTCCGTCACTCCGCCGTCCCGCTGCTTGCGACGCACCCGCCCGCGCCCTCCCACCTCGTCTATCCTCGCATCAACGTGTCCAGGACAGCATGCTCTTGCCCTAGTCATCCCTCGCCTCATCCAAGACGGCGTGCGACGACTGCCGTATGCTCTCGGCACAACGACAGTATACGACGGTCGCCGTACGTCGTTACCTACCTCGTTTGCCCTCGCCCTCGCCTTCTCTGCATCACGCCTCCTGTGGACCTACGCGTGCGGGCACACGCACCACCTCGTTTGCTCACTGCCCCGCCGCCCTCGCCCTGTCCCGCCCTCGTCCTCGCACATTACCATCGCTTGTCGCTTACCTTCACCCACGACACGCATGCACAAGGAGGTACGTCTGATGGCGCTCCCACGACGGTGAACACAGGGACCGAGTACACAAACACGCACACAAATACGTGGACCCTCACTCTCCTCATGCTCCCGTCCTCGTACTTTCCAACGTCGCACGGCAGCGACACCGCGTCTCCGGAAAAGTGCGAGCATATACGCACGCACGCGAACGCCTGGTATGCCATGACGACGTTACAGTCCCGACGGTCAACCATCTCCTTCCCATGCGAACTCTGACCCCACTTCCAGCTTGGCAATGATCATGGGCCGCAAGATGGGTTCAAATAACAATGACTCATCCTTCATCCTGATCGCCCTTTAGCGTTACGTGGAGGTGAGCGTTCTTTCCATGGCTCAAGACATATCATATATAGTGACAATTCACGGTACAGATCCTCCCTCGCTCTTCTTGGCTTCGAGCGGCGCCCTCGCTCACGCAGTCTCTACCCTAGTGTTGGTCGAAACTATTACCGGCAATCTCTTCAGCTGAGAATAGGAAATGTATGCAAAGACACATCCAATACATACGAGGTAACCATACAACGATACAAACTGAATGGATTAGGCACCGAGATGTACATAGAGAATCCGTTGATCAAGCGGAACAATACCAACCAATGAGTTCATCGTCCTCTTCAGCGCCAACGCTGCTCGAGTGTGATCCAGCCGACCACATCCATCCAACATATTCTCGTAAAACTTGGTCGTGATCTTGTTCGTATCTGCGTCGTCCACCACCCACATCGTCCCAATCACAGACCGGAACCCTGCAAACTGCATCGCCGACGCCAAGTGGATTACCTCCTCGTCTCCGACCGTCGTATGACAAGCAGACAGGTAGGCAAACTCTGGGTTATCTAACTTGCATCCCATGATCCGTTCCACGGTAAACCGGCCGTCGTGGAGACTGAATGCGGAGTCAAAGGGTTGCTTCCTGTTTGGGATACCTTGGCAGGCAAAGTGAACCCACTCGCTCGTCTTCAGCTCCTTCGAGACTTGGGACATGCTCGATTCGGGACCATCAAGGCGCGTGAGCGTGGCGGGTCCCTGAATGCGCTCAGCGATGATGGCCAGCTCGCTGCCAACTGAGAAAAGTTCACTTTCGCCTTTGGAATTCGCCTGACCCACTGCAAGGAAAAAATTCTGTTCGTGTATCGCAGTCGTCGCCGATGGATGATTGCGTCTCGCACGGATGAGGGTAGTCAGCGTGGGAGTGTAAGACGAGATGTACAAATGGGAAAAAGCCGGTTGGCCGTTCCGATATGGATTAGCCGCGTGCAATGGCAGAAGGCAGAACTCGGCAGTGGGACACCACCAGACACGTGAGCCAGGTGGAACTGTTGCCTGAAGAAACTCCGAGTAGCGATAGGCGAGACGACCTCGTCCCAAAGGATTCTCGGGAAGCGAGCAAGACCTCTTCTCATGTCTATTGTCTTTGCATCCAAAATCAAGGACTGGAGGTCCGATGAGAGGTCCTGAACACGGGATTTCGTTGTTTTCAATGGGATATGAACCGGATCTGTGTCAGGAAAGACAACGAGTGCATCGCACGAATACTTGCTAGCATTCACGATGATCACAGGTCCCCCACTGGCAGCGTGCTGGAGTTCGGAGAAGGAAGAGGGGAGAAGGATCCGAGCGAGGTCGGGTAATTTGCGAATTTGAGTGATTGCGGATTGCAGATCAACATGAAGACTGCACAGCTTGTTGTGCAGTTCTGAACCTTGTAAACGAATCATTGTATCGTGTATTTCGGATGTGAGTCGAGTAAATTCGTCAGCAAGGGACTGTCCTTCCTGGCCCAAGGCGATGACATCTTCAAGAAGAGAACGGAGACGAACAATCTAAGCCCAGAATACACCGCGACCTTGCTCGAGAAGCTCGACCGCTGTTTTTGCGCGGTAAGCGCGGAGACAAGCAGAGAAAGCATCAATTGCTAGGGATGAAGCGAGGTCCTTGAAACTCTGAAGACGATTGGATAGGGGTGGTAAAATGGCGAGATGCTGAACAAGTAGTCGAAGAGATGTTTCGTATGCGAGAAGGATTGTGGGATGGCAGAAATCCTCAGCTGCCGTGATCCATTGCTTGGCTGCAGAGAGATCTGCTGGTGAGAGTGCTTGGGAGATATTTGACAACTCGGTAGTATAGAGAGTGAATATAGTAACGAGAGGAGAGATAAATTGCGACATAGTCATCTCCGAGTACCGAATGATATCAAACGGCCACAATAGATCATTGTCCATGTTCATGTTGAGGGGAATGGTCTGAAGGGTAGCCGGAACCGCCGGACATAGGTGTAAAGTCTTTTAAGACATGTATTAGATTCTCAGATACAATCGCCGGTATTATATAGTAAACTACCTGCCAATCAGTGTTCCGATTCAAGCTTTATGATAAGAAAGAAGGACGCACCTATGAGACAGTGTTGTTGAGGCGGATGCGTCCGTTGTGAGTGCCAGATCAACTGAATGATAGTAAAAGTCGATGAGAGTCACGAAATGTGCTGTGTAGATATCACTGTGAGCATTACTATAATATCTGCCATATTGTCAACTTCACATGACTGCCATTCTTGATCTACAGACCTTTGCTGCATGCACCCTCGCTAGCAGCGAGGGCCTGGCTGCTGCATCGAAGATGCTCAAGTCCTGTTTAGCAGGATCAGACATACATCTGGACCTGATACTTCAGGACTTATGCACCATCCCTAACTTATTCGAATTCATTGTGTCAGGTGTGTTTGTCCCTTTGTCGTTCGTCCATTGCCAGTGTCTGACCCAAATGTGTTCAGCCTTGCCAAGTGCAGACCTGGTACACAGAATCCTGAACACATACCCAGCCGATCCTGCACTGGTTGAAGCTTCGTCCGCAAGCCGTTTGTTGCAAAGGCTTTCATCTGTCCTCTTTGCTTTGCCACCGTATCTTTTCCCCAGAGACACCATCCGTCGTATTGGGAAGTCCAAACTATATGTCGAGGGTGCGTTGTCAGCCCTTGTCTTATTGTCCTCCGCTGAATTTTTGGCCTGTATTGACTCTGACGCAATGTCCACGAGCCTGTTAGAGGACTTGCAACATGATAAGAAGCAGTCCCTGGGGGTCCTCGTGCATAATCAGAAGCAAAAGAACTCGGGACCCAAGATCAGGAACAACATCATGGATGTGACGCTTTTCCGTAGGTTAGGAGTCGAGGTTCCGTTGAACCATACGGATGCCTCTAACATAGCACGTGGGATTACTGACGATCTCAAAGGAATCTTGCAGGTGTGTCGATACTACCTCCCCCTGCCGTTTTCACGCATATTGACGCATTCATAAGTTTTATCTTGAGCTCCTCACAGAACCGTCTCTCGCCCAACACTTGAGAGATGCTTTTCTCTCGATCCCGGATAATGTCACAGTTGTACATCCGTCCGTTCCACGACGAGAAACCGAGGCCGTCGAAGCTATCGAGCCAAGTCCATCCGCGTATCCAACGGTTCAACCAATGAAGGCTGCGCTATATTTTGGAAACGCGGATGGTTTTGGAGAGTGGCATGTCATCATCGGTACCAACGCAACGAGGAAACTGCGAGAGCTAGCCAATGGGTGATAAGAGTAAATGTGCCATTGTGTTGAGAAAGATCAAGTATGTCACATATGCTTATTGTGATTGGGAAAATTGACCGTTGTGATAGGCAGCTTTTCAATGGCCACTTTTCCGATGAAAATCAGAAGAGGCTCAATTGTTCATCTGGAATTCCGATCTTCGAAGCCAAGATGCAGCGGGACCTTCGACTTGTTGTGCGTATCTTGTTTAGAAAAATAACAACCAGTGGTTCACTCTTCGACAGTATCAAATCGATGTCGTCCCTGATCACGATGGAGAGGCGAGTTCAACCTTGACGTTTCTTGGATTTTGATCTGACTTGCTTTTTCAGGTCGACCGACAAGGTATCCCCTCGGAGCCATTGTCGTCTTTCAGACATTGACTTCTTATTTTAGTTATCAAAATATACGGTATATACACTCACACGCAACTGAATCGGCCCGGGGTTTGGGACGCAATCGGTGGACAACTAACTGGAAAGGGAAGGGAATACCGCCGTCGGTGAGACCCTTGTTTTGGCTCATTTGAATGATTGTTGATTTCCCTTCTGCAACAGTTGCATTTTTCGAAACCGTCCTGTACATCCTGGCCGTGACGTCTATCTGCCGGCATCCTTCCCTCCCGATGATCTCAAGAACGACACAAAATCCGGTCCACTGGTTCTTTCTGATGAAGAGATGGGGGAGGTATGTGTTTGCAACTTTATGTGCCTATCGTTGTTTTAACGAACCCATACAGTTGCATTCCCTCCTCGTGTACGCAAATCATTTCTCTTTTTTAACAACTCGAGGCTGACGCTCTCTGAGACAGCCTGGGGAAATATGTTGCCTTCTCTCAAGTAAGTTTATCGCCAACTTGCTTACGGAAAGTGCTCGTCATCTCTTGAAGTCATATTTGCACAGTAAGTACGTTCTTGCATGCATCGGCCATATACTTTATGTCGTGGCAGGTTTGGTTATAGATCGAGATGTTCATCACGTCTTCGAAGTCACGTAGGTACCGTTTGTGTCGTTGGGTTGCCCAGTACTAACCACCCGTGCGTAGTCCGCAGGAACGGAAGATCTTGGACTGTAACACATCTTGCTACGTCATTGGTCGAAGTGGTACTGGGTATGATGAATAGGCCAACTGTATGAGTTAGTCTAGCTCACCTCCCAATTAGGAAAACAACAACGATGCTCTTCAAGATCCTTGGAATCCATCGGGCATGGGCGCTCCAAATGTCCGAAATGCCCAAGCCTCGACAGATCTTCGTAACCAAATCCCCTACTTTAGCAGGGAAAGTCAGGGAATACTTCTCAAAGCTATATGATTCTCTGGTGTTGTCGCGGTATTCACCTGATGATCTCAAAAGGATCCAAACTCGAAGCAGTGAACCTAGGTTGTGGTATGCTGATGACGACAATGTCCCGCACAACTACAGTGCATTGGAAGATAACGACTTTCCTCTATTTGTGACTTTCGACAAGGTGATGCTTCGTCTTGAACGATGAAACGAGTAGCTCATGCATGTTCACATAGCTTGCGAACATGATTGCTGCGGACGTTCTGAGTGGTGACGATTCCCAAGAGAAACATGACATGAAGTTCTTTATCAACACCGATGGAATCGATGCGCTAGATTTCCTTGTGACGTACGATGTCTTCGCTGAAAGTTATTGGCCTCATTTCCGGCAGTCGTTGACGAAAGGTCTCGGTGTGTGCCTATTGGATTTCCCGTATGAATCAGTTTCGCCTGATAAGCTGGTTACCCTACAGCGCCTTCAAGTTGGCTTGTATTCTCGGAGTTCATGGGTGCGTAGTCTTGGGTTACAGGCGTGAAAATGATTCATGTCCTCGTAGGTGTTATCAAAGGTTCCGAGAAATCTATGTCCTGCCCCGGCGGTTTCCTCGATGAAGAGACATACTGCACCCTTTCGGCCCGCTCCAACCCCATGTTTGCAAATCAAAGACAAACGTTGTATGCGATCTTTGAGGCATATTGCAAGCTGAAAACAGAACGCGGCCATCATGACGCTGCAGATCGCACCCACTCAATACTCAGAACTCTTTTAGGCGGTGTCCCATTGAGAGGCCAAACAGTCGACTTTCTGTATGTGTTTCCGCTCATCCAAAAACCTTTGACGAACTTCGTTTGATACAGGTACATTGATGAAGCGCAAGACAATTTGCTCGTTGATGCTCTGTGTATGCACCTCACTTTACTTTGTTGTGTTTCGAGCCTCACGCCCTTTCAGTGTTGAGGCTGATCTGCCGAAATCCCGAAGGACTTTTTGGGGCAGGCGATACAGCGCAGACAATTTCAGCTGGAAGCTCCTTCAGGCTTAGCAACTTGAAGGCATTTTTGTATCGGATCGAAGTAAGGGGAAATTGATGTTTGATAATAACCCATCGTTGACGATGTTCCACAGCAAGATCAGAGCATACATGTCTTACAAGACCGTTCAGTTCGTGAACCTACGGAGTTCCAACTTTCCGTCAACTATCGTTCGCACGGTGGGATTGTTAACTGCGCCCATAGCGTTGTCGAACGCATCACTCGGTTTTGGCCAGATGCAATAGATGTTCTCCAACCAGAGCATGGCATTGTCGAGGGTCCAAAACCAGTGTTTTTCCGCGGTTGGGATCAAGATTCTGTTCCATACGAAGAGTTTCTGTTTGGAAAATCATATGTGGAAATTGTTTCTTACCCCGTCTGTTTTTGATTCCACCTTTACTCAAAGTGGAGAGCGTATCGATTTCGGAGCGGACCAATGTAAGTGTGATGATATCCTTCACAGAACCAGCTACGTTTATCGACTTTACAAAGGCATCCTAGTACGCGACAAGCTGCATTGGTGAAACTGGAAGAGGAAATCCCGCATATCAGTGGTTTGATCATGTAAGTCAGTCAAAGCTCTTACACCGTGACTTACATTCATCATGCACATGCCTCACCTAGGACTCTCTACGATAGCAAAGGTCTTGAATTCAACGACATGAGCTCCACCCTAAGCTGCGACACCTTACAGAGCTTATCATTCGATCCAGGTGTTCTTATATAACTTCTTCGAAGACTCCACTGTTGATACCACGAGCTGACGTGTGTTGCTCAACCACGCCGATGGGGAGGTTGATGGTCAAAATTTAGCTAAAATATGTGCGCCATCTTTCGAAAGAGATGAAGGTCGTTTCGCTGCAGTATGCAGTGAAGTAAGTTGCGCGCGATGTTCTAGAAATTATTTCAAGTTCTTTCTAATGTCCATCGCAGCTGAAATCTCTATACGTGGGCATCACACGAGCCAAGAAAAACCTGTGGATCTTTGATAAATCTGTCAAAAGCGAGCCTATGCGGGTAAAGTGCCATACGGTGCCTCGTCATACCAATGTGACTCACACAATGATAGATGATATGGACATCACGTAATCAGCTCAATAACTGTACGGCGGGGACAGATATTCCATACTTTGCTGTATCATCAACCCCGGCGGAATGGGAACTGTTTGGCCGCTACCTGTTCAACAATGAAAAATTCCCACAGGCCAAGTACTTTTTTGGAAGGGCTTTGCTACCGCGCATGGTGGCAGTTGTGAAGCTTTCCAGCTTCGAAAAGTGGCTCTCGCGAAAGCAGGAGCTGGTTCTACCAAGACCAAACAAGATACTTTCCTTGCTGCCGCTGATGCCCTCATGGCAAGTGGGGATGATGCACCAACTGGGAAGGACAAACTAAAGTACTATCGTTACGGCGCAGACTGTTATGCGCACGCTAGAGAAGATAGGAAAGCAGCTGACGGATACCTTTTCGCTGAAGAGTACGAGTTAGCTGCACGTCGCTTTAGTAAAGCTGAGCTTTTCGACGAAACACTCGAAGTCCTCCACAAGCATTCTGAAAAGATCACCCCGGAGTCTTTCGGAGTGCTACTCAATGATTGCCGCTGGTTCTATTGCAGCAAACCCGATGGCGATAGGTATGCATCTCGTAATTCATATCTGCACCACGACCACTTGATAACACGCCTCACCAGACCACGCTTCCCGCTGTTCTCGTCTGTTGAAGAAGAATTAGAGTTTCTTGAGAAACATAGCCTCGACCTTACTTTGGCTGCATTACTGGAATCACTTGGGAGATACTCAGAAGCGGCTAAGCTCCACTTGAAGGGGAACCGGCCACTTGACGCGATCAGGGACTTTTTGAAGGAGAGTGGGTCACGCGACGCAATCCAGCAAGCTACCAAAATTGTGTTGGACGGCTTGTGGAGCCTGTGCTCGTTTGCCATCCCTTCGAAGGAAGTGGCGGCACACCAAGATGTCAAGGAATATCTGAATCTGGCGCTGAAATTGCCCCTTGATTCCCTGGACCCACTGGACCGCGATGAGGTAGGCATCCATCACACTGGTTGCTTCTTACTTAACAATTACTCCGAATAGATCTTCATGTTTCGGGCCATCGAACAGAACGACACAGCCAGCCTCGATAAACTCTTCCGTGTGTTCCTCAGGGGAGAAAGGAAGATGGCTGCATTACTTGCCCTTGATCATGTCTTCGGTCGTATGCCTGTGCTTAAATCTTGCACTCTGTGGAAGATGTCGCAGTTTCTGGGCGACTTCCAAAGATACGTCCACCTTGTTCTCTACATCATCGAACACCATATATGCCCCCGTGTGCATGACCGATTAATATTCATCGGGTGGATTTCTAGAAGGACATTATAGACGTTATATTGTAATATTCGGTCGTGTATCCTCGACCTCAGGTGGCCTATAAAATATAGGGATTACAGGCCTTGTACCAGGATATATACATATATTTGAGCATATTCAGGTTTTACAATTTTTGTGATGATAGAGAGTGAATAGAGTAACGAGAGGAGAGATAAATTGCGACATTGTTCAACGATGTCGATCGATGCGGGTGCCCCGACATTCGAAGGTCGAGGGCTTGTCTCCTGAGGATGATGGCCTCATTGAGGTTCGTCATGTCTCCAATCCGGTTATAACGATGAGAGAGGTAGCCTGCTACGTTGTTCAACGACATTGATCTATGCGGGTGCCCCGACGGGCAAAGCTCTAGGGATTGTCTCCCGAGGATGATGGCCTCATTGATGTCCGTCACATCGCCAAGCTGGTCATAACGAGAAGAAATATTTTGCGACATTGATCAACGACCCTTATCGATCCGGGTGCCCTGACGGGCAAAGCTCGAGGCATTGTCTCCCGAGGATGATGGCCTCATTGAGGTCCGTCATGTCTCCAAGCTGGTCATAACGCGTGCAGAGATAGTTTGCGACATCGTTCAACAACGTTGATCAATGCGGGTGCCCTGACCGGCAAAGGTCGAGGGATTGTCTCCCAAGGATCATGGCCCCATTGACGTCTGTTATGTCTCCAAGCCGGTCGTAACGAGAGGAAAGATAGCCTGCGACATTGTTCAACGATGTTGATCGATGCGAGTGCCCTGACGGGCAAAGGTCTCCCGAGAATGATGGCCTCATTGAGGTCCGGCATATCTCCAAGCTGGCTGTAACGATTAGAGAGACAGAGTGCGACATTGTTCAACGACATTGGTCGATCCGGCATCAGCAAAACCAGATGTTACTGTCCAGAGCTGTCCAGAGCTGTCCAGTATCATAGTTGCCATAGTGAGGGTCCATGTAGACAGCACTTTCATAGTGCTCATACATTGTCATAGTGCTCATAGAGTGTCATAGTATTCTGATAGTGTCATGATAGTGTTAGGTAATATTGTTCAGTAGAAAATCTGTCATTTATGAAACTCTAAGAAGCATTGAAAGAATTTGAAAGCCTACTATAGTATACCACAGTCTAGAAATGTCTTTCATAATAAGCTTCAAAATGCAACTTGAATCCTTTCACTACCTACTTTGTAATGAATTGAAGCCAGAGTAAGTACTGATGACATAGAGCAGAATGTTGTGTGTAGCACTGATAGCCTTATGATATAATCTAGTACACTAATGGGATCTCACAGAATGAACATGGATGCAGAGTATATTGTCAAGAATACTGGAGATATGCCAATGTCATGTATCTAGTGAAGATCAACCCCATAATCCTCATCATCACTTGTGTTCCCGTCTGAATCAAAGCCAGCTCCACCACCAGCACTGCCATGATATGATCAGCACGTCACGGTAAGACAATCCGACATGCGAAACAACATACATGCCGGCCCGTGCAATTTCGAGGCACATCCGTTCAAGCTTGTTGCTATGCAAGTCATTTGCCTCAAGCTTTACAACGAGCTCATTGTATTTCCGCCACTTGGGACGGTAGATATCACCACTAAAATTTGGAAATTTAGGCTTCCCATTCATCCTATATCCATCAAGGATACAACGAATCTGTCGAGATATTAGAATGGTGTACAATGAAGTGTCCGAGACCCTACAGCAGTGACAACAAACGTAAGTGTGTTGTTCGGGATTCGTGTTCCAAACTCAGCCGGACAAAGATTTCCTATACGGTTCTCGCGGCTGAAAAAAAACGTATGGATCAAGTCACGGATAGCAGGGTGGCCAAAGTTATTTGTATGACCCTGTAGAAAGTGAACAAGCAAACCAATGATAGTATGGGAACAGATACATCATTGTCTTTCCCACCGTGCGCAAACACCGATTTCTTGATCAAGTCTTCAGCCGCGCGCTTCACATACTGACGGGTTTCAACCTTCGACAGACGGTTGTCCACTGGGGGGAACAGATCGTAATGTGCGCGTACCACACTCGCGGCCGCCTTCTTGAGCTCGCCACGCCACGAAGCGAGATCCTCGAAGAGCTAGAGAGACCTCATCAAAGCAGGGCTCTGCTCAGCGTTGAGATACGCACCAATTTACACATCGATCTCCGATGCCTTGGGTAGTGATGTTTTTCGACGGTTCGCCCCTCACGCCTCCACTTCTGCATCATCATATCAATCGCGTCCGAGATGAAACCGGTCATTGCAGCCTTGCCGTACGGCCACGGTTCACGAATAGCTGCATACGTACGAGTCTCCACCTTGCATTCTTCAAGAAGGTCTCTCCATTTCGGCGGGTAGAAAGCAAGTTGAGTAGGATCTTCGCACCGAGCCTGTTTCGGAGTCTTGGAGTTGCGTTTATGTCGAGACGGACGTGTGGAATCGTCGTCACTTTCGTTAGCGGCGTCGATATTTGTGTTCCGCCGATGTGGATTGACTTGTTGCCGTAAAGCAAGTAGTCGGGAGGGCGACGGAGGTCGGGGACGACGGTTCCCGGCGTAGTAATCTTCGAGTACGTCGGTATCCTGTGTATCCTGATCAGTAATACTGTCAACAGAAGCGCGTTTACCGAGTCCTTCGGTAGTCCTTACTCTACCGTGCAATTCATCGGGTTGATCATCATTGGCGCGGACCCCGTTGTCGTCATCGTCGGTGCGATCCCTGTTGTTGTCATCGTCAGCGCGATCGTTGTTGTCATCGTCGGCGCGAACCCCGTTGTCCTCATCGTCGGTGCGATCCCTGTTGTTGTCATCGTCGGCGCGATCACCAAAGCCCTGCATTCGAATTAGCATCCGAATGGAAATAATTAACAGCACTGACCGCATCTTCGTTAAATATATCCATATCCGAGTCGACATCTCGACCTTTACCCAATTTACGCTTACGCACACCCCCACCGCTGGCTGCATCATCATTCGAGTGTTCCTCTTCTTCGTCGGTGTCGTCGCCAGGAAGGCATTCATCGGGATCAGTCCGATGTAGACTTCTTGTGCCTTCGTCAGCTTCATCATGACGATGTGCGTTGGCCTTTGCCTTCTGCTGTTTGCGTGCTTCAGCGATGATCATTAGTCCCCGCTTATAGCTCGGCGCGCCGCTCGGGTCCGGATCCTCTGGCTGAACATCCGTTAGCAGGAAATATCGCGTAGGTGAAAATACTTGGGATTCACGAGGTGGAACCCGAATCTTCCGCCTACATCATGATTAGTCGAGGACTCGCGAACGACGGAGGGTAAGCGACGTTGGTTGTTGGACTGCGATCGTTGATCGACATTGAGAAGTGCTGGGTCGAGGCTACGTGTCACTCACCTTTTTTGTCCTTTGCCTCCGAGGCGATTCGGGTGCCATTGGATTACGAGCTTCGCCCGAAGCGGCAAGTTGATCCGACTTCCTCCGCCGGCCCTCTTGTACCTCCGAGTCGACAGCGTCACCGACTCTTCTTAATTGCTCTACAGCGCCTCCTTCACCTTTGCCAGTTCGTCGGCTTCGACGGACTGGACTCCCCACCCTAGCCTTCTTGGTAGGGCCAGAAACAACACCATCAGAGGGTCGTTTATGAGGGGGCCCCGCCATGGTGCCAGTGCGGTGAGCGGGAATTGGATGCAACAAGCAAAAACGAACCGAACAACTTATATATATCATTGAATACGGTCACATTGTACGTAACATTTTGTAAAGACAACTGTGTACCTCCGTCTTTACGAAATGAAACAAAGATGACTAAATACTGCGGTTTCATGAACACACATACAAGTCTGCAATATGTTGCGACGTCGATCACGACATGGGAGTACTATCGGAAGGCATCAAGTTGGGTGACGAATCAGCGATCAAGGCCGTGGCGTTGTGGTACAACGAGGCGCCGAGTTGTTGTCGTCTTCGTCACCCTCAGCGGTGAATCGATGTCATCTCGTAGTAGCGGTGCCCTCGTCTCGTCAGCTACTATCCCATCATTGCCCTGTCTCGCATTGCATTTTGCAACCAGGAGGTGAGTTGTTGTCGTTGTCAAGTC
>JBBPOY010000042.1:0-26708 GCA_038091675.1 Leccinum proliferum | reverse complement strand
CGGGGTGACAACACGTGGCGACCGTCGTGCACTCTCGGCGGAACGAGGGCGCACGGCAGTCGCAACGCGCTGTCCTCGATGAAGCCGACAATCCTCGTGCACACCTTGGGTGGGTTCGCCGAGTTCCGCCCCTTCGGGTCTTCCCGCCTCGCCTTCCGGATTTGGAACCCCTTCGCATGACCAATCTGCCGGCGGTCCAGCGCTCATTTGAAATTTTTCCATTATTGCGTGTCGCTAGCAATTCAATATTCAATACTACTTAATCGGAAGCAGGGCCTAAGTTAGTAACCGGCAACTTGAACGTGCGATCAAATCGGATGAACCCGAAACAGGCTGGGACTCCCCGGATTCCATCAAGAATTCCTGATTTGCATCAGATCATTGATGGTGTCACATCATTGATGGTGACTGAGGAGGGTAGTCGGCGTTACCAATATGTAATTATTTAGTGCCGAATACGTCATGTACCTCACCATGCCTCGCCTCCGCTCCTTGGGAGCTCGCTTGTCGTCACCTCAAGTCTTGTGCGTGCCGCCGATCACTGACAACGAGGTCAACACGCTCACGTCCATCATGGAAGACGGTCACCAGGTGTGTCTTCATCATTGTCAATTGCCGACGGTTCTCACTGGCAAACTCTATTACGTCGTTCGAAGCAGCGCGCGATTTGCCGAGTCTCGGCTCCAGTAATTTGGACTCGATCGCCTCGTTGCGGCGTGTGTCAGGTGACTCTAATTCAGTGATCACAATCTATGGCTGACCTTTTTGAACAGGTCACGGCGCCTCCAAATTCAACCAGCATGTTGTCCCCGCCCAGCAGCCCTCCGCACAGTATCAGTGCGGAGCTCGAAGGCGACTTGGACGTCATGATGAAGGCGGCATCGCCGATCGAGGGCGATGCGAACTCGGACCAAATCCCTCAGGCTGGAGTTCCCCCCTCGGTGATGTCTGACGCAAACTCCCTCGCGGAGATTAGCAGTAAGTCTTCGTAACGTTGCGACTTCAGTGCTCCGAGTCGTGCTCAACTACATGACAGGTTATCTAGACAATGCTATAGTGACCGCGACAACCGGTTCGGGCCTACTAACCCGCGACTGCCTCAACGTGATCGCCCAGGATATCCTCTCAAACCGGATAACACTCGCTGACCTACTCGACAACGCCTTGTTGTTGCGCCCGACAACAATTCGGCCCATCCTGGCCGAGTTGGCGCATCGTTACAAACGCCTTGGGGTACCAGGTAAGTGTTCGTTTATACTCTCCAAGACGTCGTACTCACTGGCATTTATAAGTCCCCCATATTGCCGAGTCGGACGACGAACTCGTCCGGAACCCGTTTACACTATTCATGGTTCAGACGGTAGGTCGACCATCTCCCGTTTGACGCTTAGTACTAACTCATTGTTCCCAGCTTTCAGGAGTCGCGTACGCGTACCTCTCGGTGGTCTGGAAGAATGTCGACAAAATCATCTTCGCAGCGGACTCGCGCATCGCCGGGGACTTCGTCTTCTCCCTCATCAGAGACCCCCGCTACACTCCCCACCTTTCCAAGCAAGTCGTATCCATGAATCTCAGGTGGGACGAGCGCTACGGTTACCCATTCTGGCACCTGCCGCAAATCGGGCAGGTCAGAGACGCGGCGGGGACGTTGTTCCTCAACCCGGCCGTCCAGCATATTTTACAACAGGTCCTCGTCGTCGACAATTCCGACTACTGTATCACAAGCGAGGAAATATGGAAGGACCCGAACGATCCCACACAATACATCTCCGCTCACCCCATGCAATTCGACGTCGTGGAAAAGGTCTCATTTGTTCTCTCGTGGGTAGGTCATTTCTCATCGGTCGGCAATCCACTTAACTGATAGGCTTGTTACTACTAACTTACTAGATGACCGTACAGATGCGCCACCACCATTTTAAGAACCACGTTTTCCAGACCGAGAGGGCCCTCACAGCAGACCGTATTCAAAGTGTCAAGTCTGAACAATCACTCATTTACAAGCTATTCTGTGATATCGTTCTTTACGAGGACGAGCGTTTTATGCCCCTATCTCGGTTATGTAGGATCGTGGCAAATGGGCAGTAGATCGCGGCGATCCACGTATATACCGTATTTTGTTCACTTTCTCGACGTTTCGCGTACGTAGTCAACGTAGTTACTTACTGAAATACAATCACTGCTATGTGCTCAACTTGAAGCTTCAATGAATGAACGGGTCGTCGACGGAGCTCGCGTTGGCAGCGACACTTTGGTTTAATTGGCACGATCAAGGCTAAAAAGGACAGGACACAGTGCTGTAGTTAAGACACTGCCTACCATAGATACAGTGTCTACATTGTTGAAATGTTACTACTGCCACGCCGGGGATGAAAATATACATTTAAAAAGGCACGCCGGTCACTGGCAGGAGCGGAACGGCCCGGAGGCCAGGAAGAAAACAAAACCACGCCTTTGACACCATTCTCTACGCCTCGCTCGTTTAGATACTCGGTGACGAGCCACTCGATTCCCTGATTATGCTCTACCAAACCCAACGCCGTCTGCCCAATACGACCCGCTCTTGTCCATGTCCGAGAAGCCAAGTCCAACACAATCCGAGTCGGCGGCGGAACGGCGACTCTAGTTTACATAATAAAGTTAGTCTCTGACGTACGCGTAAGTACCCGCCTGACACACGTTTCTATCCAAGCAAGCTGGCTCAGCATGCATTTTAAAATTTTCAAACTTTGGATTTGAACGGTGTCAAAGTTTGAAAGTTTCCTCCCTACCACTACTATGAGCCTGAAATGCGCTCGCGAAGTGCCGCTCGTTTTTGGTCGCCTCCTTTCGCACATTCTCAGTAATCGCTCGCGATCCACACACACGCCTTCGATCGTCGCCTTCCCCTTATCTTCAACGCGCGTAGGCACATTTCCCTTACCCTCGTCACCCGCCCTTGCCCTTGGTACTCATGCCTGCTGTCCTACACCCAGGCATGCCACCGCTCGCCAGGACCTTTAGGGTCCTCACTAGTGTTACTATGTACCTGTTATTGTTTTACCCGGGGGACTTAGTGCGACACCGCGATGCGACAAGAACATTGCCGGCTCGTCCGTCTCCATAAACGCCTGCTCGGCCTTCCCGCCTCCTAGCCTCTCTTCTTGATCATCCTTCAAGGTATGGATGTACTAACTCCCTCTCCCCACGCGCACGATAAGGCGAGAACGGTTGTGGTGGCATATTACAGCACGGGCATGCGCTGTGACGCACAGCGACAGCCCAGCGCCCTGCGCTTAAGCCTCACACGCACGACAACATTATCATCATATCGTGATTTGTGACACCCTTGCATGACGCAATGATACAATGATGCTATCCACGACTACTTGTTCCACGGGAACTTCGACGTGCCATGCACGACACCATCACCCACTCTGTGTCTTGGTATACAATGCGTTTACTTTTGAAGCTTACCTATCGTTTCGCACAGATGGGAATCCGTGCACACGGGTACATGCAAGGGTATGTATTACTACGACCCATCTGCAGATGCTGCATTTGTAACTACGGTTGCAATACTACCCGAGATACCACTGGACAGCGCTGAGACGAATTATCAGAGAACATGATGATTTATGTATAAGGTCTGGTGAATTCACTCCCGTTGGTCCTGTCTTACTAACTCTTTGGCTCTTGATTGGATTCATAGTTGACCGAGGCTGTCGTAAACGATGACAAGAAACAAGCATCAATAAAGACTTTCTGTTCCAATTGCATCCGTGCTTTCCCAGGAAGAGTGACCTTCGCTTTGTTCTCAAACGATCTCTATCGAGAGCTGCCCTTTCGTTTCTGGTTATGACATAGGTGAAAGGAAGGTATGTATCATCTATGACTCTCCCGCGTATGTCCTCGCATCTTTCAGTTTTTGAACTCTGTGCAATTGAAGGTCTTTTACGGCGTCTGTTGGTGTGCCAGTGGATTCCGTTGATCCCTTGTCTATATCTCCGCCGGGATCTTGTGCCTGCTTTAGTGCATGATCAGCGTGTGAACAAGGGATGTGATCACATGACGTAGATGTATATACGATTTGTTCTCTTATAGTGCCAACCTCCACGCAACCCTTTCTCATACTAAGGCAGAACTCAAGGATGTCGAACGCCCCTAACGTCAAAAGCTGCGCAAAATCCTTAGCGCCGTTCTCGAACGAGACTGATGCACCAGCAACATTTTCGAACAATGCTACAAAGCCATATCCTCTGGCCGTGCGACCCTCATCTCGCAGTATGGATAGAATTCTACTTGGAGATCTCGACCCCACCAAATACAAAAGGATTGTTGGAGCTGCAGACTACATCAGAGTCGTAGATACTTCCATAAAGAAGATGGTGGGAGTTCATCTATGCCCGCGGTATCGATATGTCTTACATTAATTGGCAGCGACTGCCAGTTTCCATATCCCCTCCTCCAGATGTTTTAAAGCGCATGTATACAGAGTCGTTGGTGGAGAAAACTACAATGGCTGCACGCATGGCAGAGATTGAGCAGAGTTGCCATGATTGGGAGGGCGCCGTGCGCCAAATGCTCGGCGATGCAGAAGCCCAGAAGATTTTCGAAGCTCATGTTTTCGTTGACGTCGACGAAACAGATACTGTGAAGGGGCGGTACATCACTGCCATTACCCGCTTGAGGATGCAGGATTTTTGTCTGTCCAGAAGGGGTGGAACGGAATATGGGTGTGTCTGACCAATGTCATTATTATACGTCATAAGTTACTGGTGAGTTCATCCGGTTCAGACTCAGTTCATCCGGTTCAGACTGAATCCTGACAGCATGCTGAATTCAAGTCTAGCAATTTTGGGGACTTTATTTTTTATTTTTTACTCTCACAATTTGAAGCCCCTTCTGGATGTATTCTTCTGTTTCTTCATAACCTATTTATTGTAACAACGTGCGACTGTGAAAAGGTGACATTGGTCAACTGCCGTCTCGTCCTATGTGTAACTGATCACGTTCCTTCTGGGTCTACAGACACTGCCTTCGTCAAGGATTCCGAGTACCCGTATGTGTAGGGGTAGTAGTCGCCTGTATCCATCCCATCTTTCGATCCTGTCCTGTCTTGTTTTGTCTGAGAATATCATATTTTATGCGAGGGGAAAATCGGTGACCGATTTTGACCAATCAGTTTCGAGGTCCGCGTGGCCGTGACCGAGGCCCTTCGGGTCTTCCCGCCTCGCCCGGATTGTGTGACACCAGCCTAGCGTACTAGGGAAGGAGTTCACACGGAGGAGACAAACAAAAGACGGGTTCAAAGATTTTGGAATTCACTAGGGAGTGTAACTCGATGCAGGTGTCTTTTTATACGCTAGAGGTTACCTTCTGATCTCCTCAACTGCGCTCTGATGGACTGTCCATGCGCGACCTTGTTGATCCCAACAATCAAGTCGCGTCGACTGTTTGTTCCCAACACACATCCATGTGTCCTTTTGGTGACAAAGCATCTCGCCTCGTTACAGATTGGGACCCCATCCCATGACCAATCTGCATGCTTCCACGTGACACGTTTATAAAAAAAACTGTCCTAAGCAGTGTGAGCACGAGCAGCAGCGTACTATAAGTATCCAAAAAATATGATGACCGTGAGTGACTAACGCATGCTTCCGATCCGAACCTGTGTTTGTGGACGCACCTTCAACGACATCGGTGGCTTCACTCGTCACGAGAAGGGATGTCGCAAAGGCAAGAAGCGACTTTCCGGGGCTCTTTCCAGGGTGAAGGAAATAATTCGTGCGAAGAGAGCCCGAACTAGCGATGCCGGCCAAAGTTCGCCTTTCAATGGCCACCATGCGTCGTCCAGCGTGTCTCCGTATGAAGACCAATCTCTTGACGATGTACCCCAGGTGAGGGAAGGGACATTTTACCTTCGCTATCTAGTTCTCAGGAATGGTGACCTGTAGCGAAGGTCGCAATGTTCTGATCGTGGACGACCGATACGAATTGCAGGCTTACTTCGGGAACGTTTGTCGACCTCTGGTGCGTTCCCTGGCCATGCCTCAGACCCCGGCGAGGATCAATCCGAGGATGGTTTACCCAAGGTGAGAAAAGCAGCATTTTATCTTGGTTATTAGGTTCTGATGAATACATTATATGACCGTCTCGCAGCAGCAGCCCACGGGTCGTGGCAGATCACCTTCAAGGCAGTCGAGGTTGCAATGCTCTGATTATAAACGACCACTACGGTTTCCGGATGTACTTCCGGAAGCTCTGTCAGCGCTACCTCCTCCCGAGCTATTCTCGCAACCGGCTTCAACAACGATCCCAAGCGCCTCGTTGCCTTTCCCCGAGACTATTCCCTCTTCATCCGTTGAAAGATCCACTCGGTCCTTGTACGTCTCAGTACGGGAGCTTTTTAAGACCCAGGTGAACAGATTTGGTCTATTTCGCGTATACAGCAGCGACTCGCCTCCCCAACACGACCCGGAAGATCCACAATCCGTCGAGAACACTTATTCTCCAGTCGTCGACCCCAAATCCTCCGAGAATCCATACCATCCATATCCTAACGAGAGTTCCATGCGGCTTGGAGATTGGTACTGGAATCAGGGAGCCCGAAAATCCAAGGAAGATTTTCGATACCTTCTCGACATCATCGGAGATTCTGGCTTTTCTCCCTTCGCCATCTCGCAAACCCCGTGGGCTGCGATTGATGCACAACTCGGACAGAATGAATTCGACGGTGACATTCCGCAGTGGCTGGGTGAGGACGAGGGTTGGAAACGTTCTTCCATCACAATATCAGTGCCGTTTCATGCGCAGTCGAGGAATGCGGGAGCGAAAGACTACCGAGTCGATGAATTTTACCACCGTTCCATTGTCTCGATCATTCGAGAGAAAATCACAAATCCATCTCACGCATCATTGTTTCATTTCGAACCATATGAACTTCGATGGCACCCACCTCACCGGGACCACGATCTCAGAATCTACGGCGATTTGTTCACGTCCACTGCTTTTCTAGAGGCACATCAGGCGCTTCAAGATGCACCCCCGGAGCCTGGTTGTGACCTGCCTCGCGTGGTCGTGGGACTGATGTTCTGGTCGGATGCAACGCACCTAACCGCCTTCGGTGATACAAAGCTCTGGCCACTTTACTTATTCTTCGGAAATGAGTCGAAGCTCCGGAGATCTCAACCTTCCAGCAATCTCTGTTCTCACGTCGCATATTTCCAGGCGGTAAGTGTTCAAATTTTCTGCCGGTTTATTATCTTATTCTTTGTTTAGCTACCGGATGAATTCAAGGATTTCTTAGCGCAACATCTAGGCGATAAAGCTGCCAGTGAAGTACTTCGTACACACTGTCAGCGAGAACTCTTCCATGAACAATGGCGGATTCTCCTTGACGAAGACTTTGTAAATGCTTATGAACACGGTATTGTCATACATTGTTGTGACGGTGTCACCCGACGTTTTTATCCGCGGATATTCACATATTCCGCGGATTATCCTGAAAAGTTGGTCACGATCTACCTTTCATACACACCTAGTTATCGGTTAACATTGACTTCGTCTGAGCAGGGTCTTGATTGCGTGCATACGAAATCTTGGAATGTGTCCCTGTCCCCGATGCAAGCTCCCCATGACGTCCGTCCCTGACATGGGTCACGAACAGGACATGTCTCAGCGACAAGCATTGATTCGGGTTGCTGATGATTGCTTGCGAAACAAAGTCTTGCATGCTCGACAGCTAATCTACGAGAAAAATTATGCTGTCAACTCTCCGGTCGTTGAAAAGCTCCTCAAAGACGAGTCACTCATACCTACTCTGGTATGAATGATTCTGACACGCACTCATGTATTTGTACTAACTCATGCAGAATGCTTTTTCAGAGAAACTCCGCACATTTGGGTTCAACGTTTTCACCCTGCTCGTGGTCGATCTACTACACGAGTTTGAATTAGGGGTCTGGAAGGCCATCTTGACACATCTCCTACGCATCGTCGATAGCTTGAAAGGTAACAAGTTACGTGAGCTGGATTGTAGGAACGTCATTCCAACTCACATCTTGTTTCTGTTGAGAAACTGATTAAGGCCCTCTTACAGATATCGCCAGGTCCCCACATTTGGCCGAGATACGATCAGGCGATTTTCGACAAATGCATCAGAGATGAAAAGACTGGCGGCCCGTGATTTTGAAGACCTCCTGCAGGTGCGTGCTATCAACGTTGTAACCACTTAAAGACCTCCGTCTGATTCACGCTCGACAGTGTGCTCTTCCGGTGTTTGAAGGCTTACTTCCGGATCCCCACAACGATGCCGTGTTAAACCTTCTTCATCTTCTCAGCTATTGGCACGGCCTAGCAAAATTACGATTGCACAGCGACGAGACCCTTCAAATAATGGATGACGTCACGAAGTCCCTTGGAGATGCAATACGTGCTTTCGAGGCCGAAACCTGTCTTGCATTCCAGACCAGAGAACTCAAGCGGGAGACGGAAGGCCGCCAACGTCGTGAGGCTCGCGCGCGGGCACAGCGTGCTGTTGCAAGTTCAACCACCACTGTGGCAACGCGCAGACCCAAGACTTTCAATCTTCGCACTTACAAATTACATGCATTAGGCGATTACACGGCTTCGATTAGGATATTCGGAACAACAGATTCGTACTCTACACAATCAGTGAGTACTAGTGTGCCAGGTGGCTGAATTGATATCCAACTGTTCTCGCAGGGCGAACGGGAGCACAGGGTTGGGAAAGGAAGATATACACGCACCAGCAAGAAGGGCTTTATCCGTCAACTAACCCAGATTGAACGCCGACAAGTAAGGATACGACGAATTCGCGAGTCCAAAATCGACGGCGCATTGGAATCTGTTCCGAACGCTCCGGATGAACGGTACAACATCGGGAAATCGCAGCATAGGCCCGTTGATCTCGATAATTTCATTAACCAAAACGTAGATAATCCAGCCACAGTGGTATGAGTTTACTGAATTCCCCTAATCCCCCATTCTGGCCCCGACTAATTGAAGTAATAGGACTTCATCCCTAAGCTGAAGCGCCACATTTATCCTCGTATCCGGTCTAGCCATCTGGGTGCCGCGGAACCGAGTGCCGATCATCTACAATTGGGTCTGGACAACAGCTACAACGTATCGGCGGCCAACATCAATCAGGTATTATTTAAAGGCGGTCGCATCTACCAACACAACGTCCTCCGTGTCAACTATACCACATACGACCTCAACCGTGGTCAGGACAATTTCAATCCCAATAGCGACCATTGCGACATCATGATGCTGGCCGGCGGAGGCGAAGAAGAATCAGAAGTGGGCACACATCGTTTCTGTTACGCTCGAATCATCGGTATCTATCACGCTAATATCCAATATATTGGTCCAGGGCTCAAAGATTACAATGCCCGTCGACTAGACTTCCTACATGTACGATGGTTCAAACTCGAACCCAATGCACGTCAGAATAGCGCGCCCCTGGATATGTTGCAATTTGTTCCTTTAAGCTCTCCGGATGCGTTCGGCTTCGTAGATCCCGCGGAGGTATTGCGAGGGTGTCATCTGATACCTGCCTTCGCAAAAGGACAGTTGCACCTAGATGATACTGCATCGTCATCGGTAACTTATCAATGGAAATATTACTATATCAACAAGTGAGTGCTAACCTAGGGTTGAGCTCCTTGCCCTGTCGTTGCTGATACTGTATCTGTATATTGCAAAGGTTCGTGGACCGTGACATGTTGATGCGGAATCATTGGGGTCTCGGTGTTGGCCACGCCTATTCCCACGTTCGGGACGGTACCACCCGCCAAACTAACTCACAGTCAGCGAGTACCATGCCACAGAGCTTGTACGCCCGGTGCTCCACACCGAACAGTGCTTCCGAGGCTGGCGCTGGCGTATCACTTTCGGACTCACGGACGCCTCTGCTTCACTTTGATGATCTGGATAACGATTTCTCACCATCCGATCTGGAGTGGGAGCCGTCACGAGACTATCCCTGGAATGATGTGCAAAGTGAACTTGGTGGAACTAAATGCGCTTCTCTGTCAGGTGCCAGTGGTGACCATTCCGTTCAAGTTCCCGATCGGTTCCAGGACTTTGACGCCAGTTTCTCACTCGCTGACTTGGATACCCTGGAATGGGAGCTAGTATCGCAGGATGAAAATGGAGATAGTAGCGGATCAGATAACGATGGGGAGGCATGTCATATCTATGAGATGTATGGTCCAGATTCAGGTGGCGAAGAGCTGGACTAAAGCCTTGGGTCAATTTAGATACTTTTTTTTTTTGGATGAGCGATAAACATTATGTAGCAACTGGCTAGCCTAGTCCTACATACACGCTAAGGCGGCAGTGATCCGAGGAAATGCAGCTTAACATTGTCCCCGAACGGCACATTTATCTGTTTCCCCTTGCCGTCCTCCTTCAACGAGTCCCTTGCCTGCGATGGCAAGGTTCCCGTTTCTGAAAGAGTATATCTCATCGGTTGCGGTGTACCTTTGGCAGAAGGTGAAATCCCCCATTCGCATTCCAAGGAATATATCCAGAAACTTGTCGACCGATTCAGACCGTACCGCCTTTCATCGGACCCCACCATGAACCCAAATTCGAAACCGACGCAGATCAACCAAGTTGTTTGGTCTTCGCGTTTCCGTATCCGCGCAGCTGTCGCCGTTGCTGCGTTCATTCGTCTTGGTGCTGGGAAGCCGGGCGACGGCGGTGCCATCCTCCTCGTCGGGGATGCCGCTCACATCCTGTGGGTGCGCAAGGAATGAACCTCAGCTTGTGCGATGGTGTCTTCCTCGAGGAAGTGCTGACGAAGCATATTCGTGCTATCGAGACCGAGCCGCTCTCCCAAGCGGACACGATCCTTTGCGAGTTCGCCATAAGGCAACGTGCACGTGCGGTCGAAGTGATCAAGCTCACGAAACGCATGATATCTGTCGAGGGCATGAAGCATCGAGAGAGAATGGCTTTGTGGTTCCCAATTAATTCTGAAACGTTTCGGGTGTGGGCACTTTATGTACAAGCAGATATCCTGTGTTCGGTCAAGTCTCTCCCCGACGGGAAGCACATTGTGAGTGGAAGAACAGAAGGAAAGATTCGACGATGGAGGGTGGCGGATGGCGAGGAAGTGGGAAAACCAATGGACGCTGGAAGTGCTATTTGGGACCTTGCAGTCTCACGCGACGGAAAGTTGATCGTGGCTGGGGCGAAAGACGGTGTGGAACGCGGCGCAGTTCAAAGCGCACAGCAATCTGGTGAAAGCCGCAGTACTAGTGGACATCTCACCGGACTCGACAAAAATCGCAACTGGATCGTTTGACAACACGCTCTGTGTCTGGTCACTTGCAGCTGGCCAGCGACTACTTGACCGATTCAAACACAACAATTATGTGCTCGCAGTCGAGTTCTCGCCCGACGTCGCGGACGAGTCAAGTTTATTGCAATAGCCACGACGTTCGACTGTTCGTCACAATCATTGGCCTCGTCGCGGCAGACTTGTCAGTGTCACAAATTTACGTAAGCTACTGGTTTGATGGAAGCCTCCGACCTCGCCTTCATCGCATCCTCCGGATTTTCGTCATTGTCACTCCGTGACACCCATCCCACGAACACCTTGCGGAAGTCGAGATGCCTAACTCAAATTCCATATCTTGCCCATGGCCATCTCACGAAACTACGACATCGCGGTTGCTCTGGAAGAGAATATCATCATTTGGACATCCTTCCCTCACACTACCGTGACAACGTAAGTTTCACAACTTTTATCAGATATCATTACTTATTCGACTCAGACAGATTCTCCTGGAACCAGAACCCCATCGCTCAAGGACAGAAAACGTTAATCTCGCAGCCTTTTGTTCGGAATGCAAGTAAAGGTGTGTTTACTAGCCGGCTGACTCCCTCGTGTTGTTATTCATTCCCGTCAGCAATAAGCATCGCGAATCTCGAAGAAATTATTCAATGACTCCGTGACCGGCTTGTTTCATCCGACGAAGACAATTACTCCCTTCGCGCACAGCATGAATGCACAAGTACGTACTCTCTCTCTTCACTTACACATCGTTATCAGGTTTATCATCATTCTGATTCACAACTCTGACTCCGTTTGCCGTATCTATGGGATAAAAATAGTCGATCTCGAGCAAACCGTTCAAGGGCTCCAATACACCTGCGCGTGCACGAGAAGAAGCATGTTTGCCAGTGGTCGCATATATGATGCTGGTCAGCATCTTCTCGAGATCATCAACACCACGAATGACGATAAACAGGCTTGAAGGTGAGAGTCTCTGCATCGTTTCGTTAGTATGTATATTTACTCCCTGCTGTCAGGTTTCAGGAACCAATGCCTGTCACGGCTTCGGGACATCGGAGACGATGCGTCAATTGCGGAGAATCACGTCGAGGCGTTCTCAGCCTACTCTGCTATATTGGCGCTCAACTCCTCGCCTCGTGCCGTGTTAGTGGGATGGGTGAGGATGGGGCTACGTTCTCATTCAGTCGACGAGGAGCAGACAAGGTACGGTGTGGTTTGCATGGTCGTTTAGAATGCTTGACAGTTCTCATTCGATCCAGTTCATGTGTCCAAAGTTTCATCTTTATCGGGATGTTCTTGCAAGGAGACGATCGTGTTACAGAGGCGATCGAATGCTTCCAAAAGACGAAGAACGATCTGTTGGAGGAGACTCGTGCCCCCGATGATCGGCCGCAATGGGAACTCGGTGAGTAATTTCACTCGTGACATAGAGAGCAATCTGAGAATCTCTCCAGACTTCCAACTACGTTGTGCCAAGAGACTCGAGAACCGAGCTGACATGGCTAACAATCATGGTGTAGCCATCGGACACTACTTGAGCGCACAGCAGGCAACCAAGTTTGCCACGATTAAACCAGGGCTGGATCGCTTGCGGGGGAAGCTGTACCTCGTCTCGAAGCGTGAGACGACGCGGGAAGAAGATATCGCGTACTCCATTATCTGGAATTTTTGACCTCTCACTCCCGGTCATATATAGTGAGGGCAACCGAGCAGTCCGTCGCCTCCTCGAGCACATCCTGACGCAGTCGAATGGATCACCTTCATCTACGCAGCCGTCCTCTGTGCCTGCGTCCGCGGGGGGGAGGTGAGGGTTGGAGGGAAATGGGTGGTGTTGGTGGGGATGCCCCGTCGAGATCATCATCTGAGACTCGCCACATCAAGTGCCAAGTTTTCCGGGATCGCAGATGCGCGATTTGCTCCCAACTACCCCTCACACCTTTAGGGTCTCGTGTCGTGTCGTGTCGCGGACACAGAGGACGGGTCATCGGGCCCCGGCGTGACACACGGCGGGCGCCAAAGATTAAAGTAAATGAACAATGACGAGGGAGGGCCTCGAAGGATGGGAATGGGCAACGAGCCCAGTGCCAAAGGGAAGTAGACCGACCTGGGCGAGTCAAGTTCTTGCCTGACGGACGATTAATCGCGACTGCCGCGTGGACTGTTCGTGTCTACGACATTCACGACGGCCGACTCGTCGCAGACTCGGACTTGCCAATTGACGGAAACGGCGGAAAGAACGGAAGCCTCTCGCCTGGACGAGCAATGGCAAGCAACTCCTCGTCTTGTCTAGGGAAGGTGACATACACTGTCTCGAGGTGTCCACCTGGACGACACTTTCAAAGTGGAACGTTCGCGATGCAGGCTATATCGCACTGGCACCCAACGACAGTTTCATTTCAGCCTCCACAGATTCGTCGTTGTCGCTCTGGGATGCTACAACCCACCAGCGCCTTGCGACAGTCAGAATGCCTCGTTGCAATTCCATCCTGCCCATGGCCATCTCACCAAAATACGACATAGCAGCTGCTCGAGGGAAGAAAGTCATCCTTCGACATCTTTTGGACATCCTTCCTTCACACTACCGCGAATCGATAGTACAAGAGCTGCATACTCCAAAGGCGCCCACGAAGATGCGCAATATTATAACTGATCCTGCATCAGAAGCTGGTGATGAACCTGAGGTTGTTGTCCCGGAACCCCCTAGCATTTCTGCAGTATCATAGACACCGTTTTTTATTCGTCTTGTTTGCTTTGCCTGTATATTATTAGCGTATTTTTGGTTACGATTCTGTTAGTACATTATCCTCTAAATTTTGAATTGAGCGCGTCACGTCATGTTGCTCCGATCAAAAGTTGGATGACTAGTACTATGTCGGGTATTTTTGAATGTCACTTACCCACACAACTAGGCTCTCTGGTTCGACCTTCCCTCTGTCGTGGCCGAAACAAAGAACACGGCAGAGGCATGTCAACAGAACGCTAAACGCGAAGCCGTTCTCTCATTCCTCTCAGGCTCAAGATGCGAAACCCGGGTCACCCGTCAGAGACCCATTTAAGATTCTCTTCTTTGGTCGCGACTTGTTCTCGTGCGCAGTGTTCAAAGAGGTTTTCAATGCAAATGGTGAGCCTTCACAAGAACCGGAGAGGTGTCGGTGGAGCCCATGCTTTGTTCGGCAGACTCGGACCCACCCATCTACTCTGAGCGCGAGCCCTCGTGCTTGCAACGTCAGGGACTTGGCTAATGACCATGGCGTGGCCATCGGACACCACTCGAGCGCACTCTCGCTCAACCCGATGAACATCAACAATATTATTGTTAAATGCTGCAAGGCGCGAGTGAATCTACTGGAGGAGGAACTCGACAGCGTTACCAAGGTATGGATTGACTCGTACATTCTGCATAGTTAAGGGTAGTGATGGTCTGTCAGGTTATTAAGCACGACCCATCAAACTAAAAAGGTTACAGGAAAAAATACACCGTATTGCATAGCATGGCCAGCTACAGGGAGGCATTCAGTGCATTCGAGATGATGTTGTCCACGATGAAGAATTCAATAGACCCACAAGTTTGCGGTGAGCCCGTCGGATCTAACCCGCATGAAAATATAAATTTATGTCGTTTTGATATAGACCTTCGAAGTCGATATCTCGACACAACCCCGCTCATCCGAAAGGTCGTCGATGACACCATCCCTGACATACCCCGCGTACTCATCGATACCGTCACTGGTCGTCTAAACGATAAAACACAGCAAGCCGCTGTGTTTGAAGAACTCCTGATCTTCGACGAACTTCGGTCTGCAATGACTACCCATGATCGGCTGGATCATGCACGCATCAAGTAAGAGGTGGAGAAATTCTATCAATATGTGATGTTCTCGCACATGTGGCAACCTCCCGAGCCGACATTCCAGATGGTCGAGGACATCCTACCTGAATCCCTCACAATCGAGAAACTCATCAATATCGTCCAATCTCGCCGTTTCCGTTGGGCATGGAGCGATACATGCTGCGTTAATCAGGCAGACAAAGGGGTTCAGCAAGAATCTGTTGTCGCCATGTTTCGGTGGTACAGTCGCGCAGCACTGACGATCGTTCATCTCCTCGGTGTACTCTCCGAGTCGCAACAAGAAGGCGATCTTTGGAAAAGCATCTGGAACACTCGCGGGTGGACGTACCAAGAGTATGTTGCTTCAAGGGTCATTCAATTCTACACAGACGATTGGGAGCCATACCTCGGTCTGGATATCTTTAATCACAAGGAATCCCCCATTATTCTCTCCGAGATGGAGCAAGCAACAAAGTTCGCCACTGAGAAACTCGCCACGCTTCAGCCGGGATTGGATAGGGTGCGCGAGAAGTTGTACCTCGCTTCAAAGCGCCACACGACACGGGAGGAAGATATCGCGTACTCACTATTTGGAATCTTTGACGTCTCACTCCCGGTCATATACGGCAAGGGCAAGCGAGCAGTCCGTCGCCTCCTCGAGCACATCCTGACGCAGTCGGATGATGTCACGATCCTCTCTTGGACTGGAAACTCAGATAGCACTACCAAAAGCTACCTCCCCTCCGATCTCACTGTATACGACCAAATTCTGCCTCCGCATGTTCCCAAAGCTATAGAGGCCGCCGAGATGAATCGGATGGTCATGGACTTGTAATCATCCTTTCTCGATCCCTCTCCAATCGTCGCGCTCTATAAACGACTCCTTGATCTCCCACCGCTGTCCTTCGTGGCTGGTCGACTTCGATTCCCTGGACTCGCCTTTCGCCTCACTGATTTCGCCCGTCTCGCGGGGCGTCGATTCTCGGCGAGGTACGGATTGAGACCAAAGACAACTCGCTCGGGATCCAGCGTCTCATTCTCGTTCATCCATGGATCAGTCCCCTGCTCGACGAGGACTTCTCTGGCGACGACCCTCTGTTTGATCTAGAGGCGCGTGCGCTGCGGATCCTCGCTCGGCTTCGTCAACCTTTTGGCGCACTGCTGTTAGTCTCGCAGAAGCGCGGGCAGTACAAGCGCGTGGTGACGGACAGTTTCATCCAGGTTCAGGTTCAGGCAGAGACGTCGTTGAGCGAGTTGATGGCGAGCATTGATACGGTCGACGTGTAATAGTCGTGTGTGTTGGCTTTGGCTTTGGGATGACGCATTTCGTTACATTTACATCTCACGCCATGTTGTTCTTTACCACTTTGTCTCCTCGACCTGCTCAATTTGTTCTCTCATCTCGCTGACATTCAAGGTACTATTATGACGAAATTGTTTCGCGATCTTGGTTTGTACTGGTCATGTGATTCCTACATCTCCGAACTACAGTACTACTACTACTACTAGTGCACGAGAAGGGTGGCACTTCCTCACGTCTTCTCGCTCCTCCACCCAGTCGTCTCGCCCAGCGGAAACCGCTCACCAAGCACAACTTCGTTCTCACCCACCACGTATCCGACGACTCCGAGAGCCCCTTCGAACAAGTCATCAACGCTTCCAGGCGTGCCATCAACACCGCTACCTCCTTCTATCTCCATCAGCGCTCCACAGAACCCGCTGACGTATCCGCTGCCACCACAAACGGAAAAGAATCCAGCTATGACTCGCCGCATGCGCCCGAAACGCTCATCACCAACCTCGACGAAGAAGGAACGATTGTCATCCTGCCTAAGGGTCTGCCTACGGGAGACTAAATCTGCTCAAGCACCACCGAGTTCCTGGGCACAGGGACAAGGTCCCACACACTATTCCGCAAGCGAGCTGCGAACGTGCACGCCCGTAAAGAACCTGAACACCACCCCACTTTGACCCGCACTCGACGATGTCGTCAACACGACTACTACTCTCCAGACGGACCCTCGCGTTCGTCACGCTTTCTACGGTCGGGCTCGCTGGAGGTGGGTACTACTATCTCAACTCCGGTTCCACGCATCCATATACTGCGTCGTCAACACGCGAGACAAAGCAACCACTGCCAGCTTG
This sequence comes from Leccinum proliferum, assembly GCA_038091675.1. Lineage (NCBI taxonomy): Eukaryota > Fungi > Basidiomycota > Agaricomycetes > Boletales > Boletaceae > Leccinum > Leccinum proliferum. The sequence goes on along the minus strand of JBBPOY010000042.1, from coordinate 9,420 downwards.
GACGCCGCCCGCACGCGAGGCGATGTTGGATGCCCTACGACGGAGCGGGAGCGGCAAGAAACACAGACAGGGTGGAGTAAAAGGCGAGGAGGAAGAGGTCTTTGACCTGCTGATCATCGGGGGCGGGGCAACCGGAGCAGGCGTTGCCGTGGACGCTGCTAGCCGAGGGCTGAAGGTAGCCCTGGTGGAGCGGAGCGACTTTAGCTCAGGTGCGTCCATCCGTTTCGTGTCCTATCTCGCTCTGATCGCACACGTCCGGCAGGTACATCGTCCAAGTCGACCAAGCTCGTTCATGGCGGTGTACGCTATCTACAAAAGGCAGTGATGTAGCTGGATTATGAGCAATACAAGCTCGTGCGGGAGGCATTTCACGAGAGGAGGATATTCTTGCAGACGGCGCCGTATCTGTCGCACATGCTCCCGATCATGCTCCCCTTGTACAAGTGCGCTCGTGTCGTTCTCTCTCCTTTTCTTTTTCTCCGAACATTACTCTTCCGCAGGTATTGGCAGCTCCCTTATTATTATGCGGGGTGTAAGATGTACGATCTGTTGGCAGGCAAGGAAAACATGGCCAGTTTGTATCTCATGTCCAGAAGAAAGGCGCTGGAAACCTTCCCAATGCTTAACAGCGACGGGCTGGTCGGGGCTGTCGTGTACTACGACAGTGCGTTGTCGCGCGCGGCGTTCGCTCGATACCCATTCATCGTGGTCCATGACAACACAACGACGCGCGCATGAACGTCGCATTGATCATGACCGCCGTCAAGCTGGGCGCAACTGTCGCCAACTACTGCGGCGTGACCGAGTTCAACAAGGACGCCCAAGGAAAGCTCGTCGGCGCCAAGGTCAGAGACGAGCTCACAGAACGCGAGTTCCAAGTTCGCGCCAATTGGCCAACATCACCTTGGACCCTTACGGGATGAAGATCCTCGTGCCGTCGACCGAATGGGTCGCTCCTCCACCCATGATGACACAATTCCTTCCAGGTCACGACGCTCGCTTCACCTCCAGGGCCATGGATCGTCTTGCGCCCAACTCTATCGCGCCCAATTACTTGAACATGTCGGCTCCGCCATACCCAGCGTTGGCATGGGCGTTGGTGATCGACGACCAAACGTTGCAGTGGTCGTTGGAGCCCCGTGGTCAAGCCTCGGTCGGCGCCATCATGTACGCGCTCCTGTTGACCATTCCGCTCATCACCGGTGTACTCACCGTGGTGGTCTTCATTGCGACCTTTTACGGCATCCGTCACAACCGCTATGGTGTCAAGGCCAAGGGTCCCAGCAAGTACCTCCTCATCATCGGGAGCCTCGGCAACAAGTCTGCGTCGGAATTTAGGGACATTACGCCCATCACGGAGAAAATCTCCCGTCCGAAACAGCCGGCAGACGTCATTGGGTGGCCAGAGGACAAGGACAAGCGCCGCAAGGTGCTTATCGCCACGCTCGAGTACGAGATCATCGATTGGAAGCTCACGGTCAAGATTGGTGGATTGGCTGTTATGTCGTCGCTCATGGGCAAGGCCATGACGGACGTCGATCTCATCTGGGTCGTGCCCAAGGTCAAGGACATCGAGTACCCCGCTGGCGACCCTGCAGAGCCCATCGAGGTCGTCATCTTTGGCGAGCCCTACCTGATCGAAGTGGAAACGCTCGACAACATCCGTCTTCCGCGCACAGACGAAAGCGGACCCATATCCCGCTCGCATGGACGATCTCAGCTTGGCCATTTTTTACTCTACGTGGAACCAGGCGATCGCAGCCACCATCCGCAGGTACCCCGTGATCGACATTTACCACATCAACGATTACCACGGCGCGCTCGCTCCGATATATCTATTGCCCAAGGTCGTCCCGACGTGTCTGTCTTTGCACAACGCCGAGTTCCAAGGCTTGTGGTCGCTGCGTACCAAGGAAGAGATGAAGGAAGTCTGTTCGGCGTTCAACATCAGTAAGGAGAGTTGTACGAAATATGTTCAGTTCGGGAACACGTTTAACTTGCTGCACGCTGCTGCTTCTTATGTCAGCGTCCACCAAAAGAGCGTGGGCGTTGCCGGCTTTTCAGACAAGTATGGCAAGCGCAGCTGGGCGCGGTATTCTGCGTTATGGAATCTGAAACACGTCGACTCGTTTCCCAACCCCGATCCTACGGATATTGCTGCGCTGGACGAGAACCCGGTGTCTATGCATGACGTGCAGATTGATCAGGCCGCGGAAGCTCAGCGGCCGGAGATGAAAAGACAAGCACAGGAATGGGCCGGGATTAAACAAGACGCGAACGCAGATCTGTTTGTCTTTGTCGGGTGTCGATCTCATTGCCGACGTCATGCCTTCGCTGTACGTGGACATTATGATGATGCACTAACCGACTGACGTCCTCTTCACAGGTTAGAAAAACGCCCTTCGATCCAGCTAGTTTGTGTTGGACCCATCATTGACTTGTACGGCCGGTTCGCGGCGGAAAAGTTGGCGCGTCTGATGGAGATGTATCCGGACCGGGTGTTTTCGAAGCCCGAATTCACGGCGTTACCGCCGTACCTCTTTAGCGGTGCTGATTTCGCGTTGATTCCTTCGCGTGACGAGCCTTTTGGATTGGTTGCTGTCGAGTTTGGGAGGAAGTGTGCTTTGGGTGTTGGCAGTCGGTTGGGAGGTCTTGGGTTGATGCCTGGATGGGTGAGTCAAGATGTGACGACGGGTGGGCATAGCGCTTACTGTTCTTTTTCAGTGGTTCCCAAAGACGATCAAGTTGGCGCTCAAGTCGGCGCATGAGAAGCGTGCGATTCTTCCTGCGCGTTCTGCCGTCCAACGGTTTCCCGTCGTCGCATGGCGTCAACGGATGGAAAACATGCATCGCCGAAGCATCCAAACGAGTCGTCGTCGAACACGTGGCGGGAGTCTGACTGCGGTATCGCGCCGATCCAAGTGATGGAGGACGCGGAGGGCTGGAATCTGATTCATCAAGGGATCCCTGCTCAGCCTGATTGGGACTCGTCGAGCTTGGGCTCGGCGTCGCCGAAACACCGACCTATATGATCACCTTCGCATTCGCAGATCTCGACGCCCAACGACGAGACGTTCCTTGTTCCACCAAATTTGCTGGTTGCAATAGAGGCAACCAGTGTACCTTCTCATGCATCTCCACACTCTAACTCAACTCTAACTCAGGCTCGTTCACTTTCACCCTCAACCACAGCCAACCTGTTGCGCCACAAAGCAGTGCTGCTCGTGCAGGCGGCTCTGCCACTCGTGGAGACGTCCCTCCTGCCGTCTGCAGGTTCTTTTGGGAACAGGGCAGATGCAAAAGAGAGTTCAACTGTCATCATAGGCACGACCGGAAGGTGGGACAGGACAGGAGATCCCCTGCCACCACCGCGTCTACGGCGTCGCGATCGGCTGCCCTCCTTCAACGCGTGGCTCCTTTTCTGACCGAAGCGGGCCTGGCGAAGATCAGTGGTAGCGAAACGGACGGATTTTTTTTTCTCCGGATCCTTCCTCCACTCTGTCACCCACCGAAGCGCACAACGCGCTCAAGAGATATCTTTCTGATAACTTTAGATTTAAGAGCACGTTCGAAATCTATGCATTCATGAAGCCGCTGAACAGCGCCAGTGCTTCTAACGAGAATTGGGTACGACACACCTTTCTTGTTGTGGTGAACAAGGCGCTGAAATGGTTATCAGACTCAAGAAGATAGTCAAGTAAGTTATGAAGGATGATGATAATAACGGACGATGTTGACTATATATCCACGACCAGCTCCTTTTGCAAACAATGGCTTCAGTGAGTCGTGAATCGGAACATTATTTAGACATTGATTTATTCTTCCCTGCAGCAAAAGGCCTACATCGTCTGATCGATATCATACGTTGGCAACAAGTGCCTTCCGATACTGGAAGCAGTCGCGAGATCCTCTCCTTCCAGAGAGGTATACTGCCCATTCTTCGTGTCAATGCAATCTTTGCTCTCAAGTTGCTATCCCATTCATCTCTTGCAGTATTTGTCATCGGACTCGGTCATCAAAGCACGCAAGTCACCCGAGTAAAGTAAGAGAGACGCAATGATATTTCCAAACTTACCACTGATGATGGGTGATGCAGCACCCTTTACAACGAAATGCTGCAAAATATCAATGAGCTAGCCGACACCGTGGAAAAAAAACATGTCCATGATCATGGCCATTCGTACCTTCAAAGATAGCAATTCAGCAACAAATAATCCTCAATTGGTGTTCAAGTCTTGGCATCCATATCCGGTGTCTTGGACGAGTACGTTTGACATCTTTCGTTCTTCCGGAATTCGTCTTCACGTCGCGTTTGTAGATGCCTTGTTCGTTTCAAGAACGCCGTGGCAAATTACCCACGCCTCGTCACTCTGGTTACAAACCTTCGCCTCTGGTTTGATCAGTGGATTACGGGGATTCCTCCTCTCCGCCAACTTTCGATAACCCGTTTTAAAGCGTCGCTGGGCCAGTTCGGGACCTCCTGGTCAACGAACTGAAGGAAAGAGTCAAGCGTCTAGAATCCATCGTCAATCGTGAAGTCGGAAAAGAAACCCGCTTGGACTACAGCAGGAATGCTCTGGGAGGTCTAAACAGGGCATCCAATGAGGGTCTCGTCGCCGCGTTGCATAGCAATTATGACCCTCCGGGTGACCTGCGTCTGGATGGTCCGCGACATGACAACGATTTTGTGGACATCTGCGATATTCGCGTCGCTCCAACACACGAGGAGTTGATGTGCCAGCTGGAACCGTTTTTGCTTGCCAATTTGTTTAGTGCGCCGCACCCTGCTCCAGCGGACTCGATGCAGCGCTTGCTCGACATACAATTTCGTCTGCTTAGAGAGGAGCTCACGTAAGTGTTCTGGTTGATCATATACGTGTGCGACATACCAACGCTCGATTCAAGAGCCCCTTTGCGAAAGGCGGCGCAGCTGGTGCAAGAGGATTCGAACAATCTACATCAGCGAAAGACGAAGCTCGGTGAAATCCTTCACAAGGGAGGGGGAAAGTACCATGGGGTGTTCGATAACCGCGATTCACTCAAGTTCAACGTCTACACCGACGTCAAGTTCAAGTCGTTGGTTCCCGACGCTCGAGGGATATCCACCGGTATCACTGTCCAAATGCCTCCAGGAAAGGCTCGTTCAGGCCAGGGTGCAGCGCGCGTACAGTTTTGGAAGGGGATGAGTGGTAAGCGACTCATGCAAGGTGGACTCGTCGCGCTCGTCTGGCAGACCAACGTGGGAATATCTGTCCATCTCGGCACCATTACTAGCCCCCTCACCGAGTTGACCGACCACGTTAAGACCGACGAGAATCACGTCAAGATTCGAGTCGTCTTTTTCGACAGCGCCCTCAAACAACGCATTCTTTCTGAGCTGAGGAGCGGCCCGTCCCCGTTCAATGACGGCGTCAAGGTGCTCGTCGAGTGGCCTGTCTTGTTTGAAGCCATTCGGCCGTTCCTCGAGGCACTCAAGACGGAGCCCGAGAACATTCCCTTTTCGCGTTACCTCGTGCTTAGGTCCCGGATTACCTCAGGACGTGCACAATTGACGCTCCGAAGTATGCACGACTGCCGGGTTTCACATTCCAGTTGTCATCCTTGTTCGACGAAGATGCCGAGGTGGATGACCTGCGGATGAACGTTTCAGATAAGTATTCGGTCGACCATGCAAGGGCAGAGCTGCGTCGGGCCAGTCGTCTTGACCCCAGCCAGGCGGATGCTGTCATTGCATCATTGACGAGGGAACTCGTATTGATCCAAGGGTAAGTCAAGGGTTTTTGAATTTAGTATGAACTCGTTTGTTGACGCTATTCAGACCTCCTGGAACTGGAAAGGTATACTCTACACTTATACCATCAGTCAACTCCTCCAGCTAACAAATCGTTTCTCGATTTTAGAGTTACACGGGGGTCGAGCTACTGCGTGTGCTTGTGGCGAACGACATTGGCCCCATCCTCATGATCGCGTTCACGAACCACGCCCTCGACCACATGCTATGCTCCGTCCTTCATGCTGGCATCACGAAAAACATTGTCCGCTTGGGTTCTCGCACGTCCGACGAGCGCATCGGCCAGTACTCGATCGAAACGCGCGAGATGGCCGCCGGACAGTCTCGCCTCAGTCCCAGCTCCTCCGCCAAGTACCGCGAGCTCAAGGATATGGGGACGGAGATCTGCGACCTGATGAAACGAATCCACGACGCCGATCTCGAGTCAGACTCCTCGGAGATCAGAAAGTATCTGTCGCTCTTCTACGCGGAACATCACGCTATGATGGCTGAGCCGCCGCAGTGGATCGCTGTTGCCAAGGGACTCGAAAATGATGAATCCGAGTCTGGAGAAAGGTGGCAGAAGCAGGGTCGGAGGGGACAGGTGATCGAAGAGGACACTTCGATCTATGCGTTCTGGAAGAACGGCGGGGACATCGAGTTTCAAATGATCACCAGTCCGGCTGTTCGTGCTGATCCACAAACTTTCACCCTACCTGAACCCGAGCCTGGCCCGTCGACGCGTTCCAATCCGTTCGAGATCCTCGAGAAAGAGAGACTGCGGGAAACAATGAGGATGAAGACTCTTCGGAGGAGACAGAGTCGGACGAGTCGGACGATGGGCTGGTCGATGAGGGGCCTGAGAAGATGTGGATGGCCGCTGATTTCTCTGACGTGCGGAATACGAATGTCAATTCTTTGGCGGTGCAGAATGTCCCGGCTTCGATGTCTGGGCCGTCTACGTCTGCGTCTTCCAGCAGCGCTCCAACGGCAGCCTTGGATCCGCTTGTCGATGAGCTACAAACAGAGGATCCTTCGCCTTACCCATCTCTTGTGAACGACGCCTTTCGATTTTTCGTGGCCCTGGGAGAGGACGATATCCCGACCGTACCTTTCAGAAATCGACCCTTGGAAGTACTGCTGGACGACGGCGAGGTCTGGGATATGAGTCGCTGCGAGTGACAGATCCTGCATACGTTCTGGATCGAGCAGGCGAGGGCGGAAATGTAGCAGAACCAGCAGGACGAGTTTGAGCGGCTGAGGAAGAAGCATGCTGCGCAGGTTCAAGAGTATAATGAAATAAAGGAACAGGTGGGGCAGTGTTCCTTGTCTCAATTCAGTTGTGTCATTCTGATGGCATTTTACACCCCTTGACACAAGTAGGTCCGACGCGAGTTGTTGCGTGGCGTCAAGATCATCGGATGCACGACGACAGGTGCAGCAAAACTCGGAACACTGCTTAAGGTGCGTGGCGAAGCGATATATATTGTTTTGATCACGACATTCACTACTGTTTGTGCTTTAAATAGTCCCTGGCACCGAAAGTGCTGTTGGTTGAGGAAGCTGGACAAGTCCTCGAGGCGCACGTGCTGGGCAGCCTTGTGCCCTCAGTGGAACACCTCATCCTCATCGGTGACCCCCTCCAATTGCGTCCGACATTGAACAACTTTGGTAAGTACATTGCGGAATTTAGCACTCCTATTTTTGACCTTGGTTTGGTTTGTTTTCTTTCTAGCGCTGTCGATGGACCACTCGCGCAGGAGCAAGCTGTATAGGTTCGACATCTCACTGATGGAGCGCCTGGAAACGTCCGGTCTGCCAATGTCGCGGATAGACGTGCAGCGACGCATGCGTCCGACGATTTCGAGCCTCATAAGGTGTGTATAAGAACATCCGATTCGAAACGCAATAACGATGTTGGTGTTGAACAGGAACACACTGTACAACGGTTTGCAGGATCACCCAAAGGTTATGTCCTACCCCGACGTCCGGGGCATGGTGAAGAACGTGTTCTTCGTCACCCATGGCCACAAGGAGAACGGCGGTGTGGACGACACTGCCAGCAAATACAGTGTGTACGAGGTACGTCCATACGTCCATACAAAGCATATTTTTTTTACAAAGGGCTCATACTGAAACCAAGGTGGAAATGATCAGAGACCTCGTGCTCTACCTCCTCCGGTAGGTTATCAACTCGACATCTTCTCCTGCCTACTACTACTGTTTTTTCCAGACAGGGATGTTACTCTGCAGAAGGTGACACTGTCGTCCTCTGTGCCTACCTGGGCCAGCTCGCCCGACTCAGAGACGCGCTCGGTGGGGAAGTCGCAGTGGTTATCGACGAGCGGGACCAGGCTGCGCTCGACGATCAAGAAGGCGACCGGGAGGACGCGGACGACTTCCTGAGCGGGGAGTCTATCCAGCGTGTCAAGGTCACGAGCCGCGTACGTTCCTTTTTCCTTTTTCGTTTTTCATCCGCGCGACCAGCAGGCGATCCAATCGATGCAGAAGCTGAATGCCATGTTCTTGTATTTAGGTCAGGTTGCGGACCGTTGACAACTATCAAGGCGAAGGAGGCAAGGTGAGCGAACATTGCCTTGAGTCGTGGTTCTGATCGACTAGCGCATAAATGACAACAGATCGTCATCCTTTCTCTCGTACGAAACTCGGGCGGCGCAGAGAGAGAAAAAGTGGAGGCGCAAACCATATCGCAACATACCAAGGCCAACATCGGGTTCCTCAAGTGTATCATGATATATGCGCACGTTGACTGCCCTGGCGGGTCTGCTGACTTGACCTCGCGCCAGTCCAAAAACCGCACCAATGGTATGTTTTTCGTACAACAACTCCGGATGCTGATTGATTAAACGACTTACCTCGCTTTGCTCTTTTCCTTCTACAGTGGCATTATCCCAAGCTCGCGAAGTCTCTACATATTTGGAAATGCTGACAACCTGTCCCATAAGAGCGAGATGTGGCACTCAATCATTGAGGAATTGGACTCACAGGATTCATTGGGTCGAGCCTTGCCTGTCGCTTGCCGCCACCACCCTGAAACGGTCGAGTATATCTCGCGGCCGGGTCAACTTTCACGCATCGCGCAAGACGGTACGTCGTCTTACACCGCTCGGTGCCATTCAATAGTTATAATGATTATACGCGATTCACGCAGGAGGTTGCATGGAACCGTGTGACGCATTGCTGAAATGTGGTCACCTCTGTCCATTCAAGGTCCATTCTACCGTCAATTTCTTGTCCCAATCTAATTCGAAATTCAGTGTCACTGACGATGCAAACCACGTCGCTGTGAGCTGCACAAAGTGGTGCAGGAAGTTGTGTCATCGCGACCACCCCTGCCGAAAGAAGTGCAACGAGTCGTGTGGAGACTGTATGTTCCCGATTCCTAACGTTCGGCTTCCGTGTGGACATGTTAAGGAATCGGTTCCATGGTACGTTCCACAAGGGATACGCTTCCACTGTTTCGGTGAGGCTGAGCGAACTACCGCAGTTGCCGGCTGGAAATGCTCGACAGTGTTCGCTGCGACAAAGAGGTGGTTAAGAAGCTAACGGACTGCGAACACAGCGCGTCGACGCCTTGTTCTCAAGACCCAGAAGACTACCAGTGCCAGACTCGGTGTTTGCGATCCATG
>JBBPOY010000041.1:0-26904 GCA_038091675.1 Leccinum proliferum | reverse complement strand
AAGGCAGTCACTCACCAGAGTTAGCCGAAGATGATATACTAGAGGAGCTGAACGCAAGCACAAAAGCATGGTAGAAAGAAATGGGATGCAACACAAGATGTGTACCATGAATAAGATTACGTACCAAGTACATAGACGGCCAAACATAGTGTCCGCGTTTGAAACCGCTTGTGCGGCTACATAATCTCAGAGAGTTGCGTTTCGACAACAAACATATCATAATGATTCGGAGGCAGTACATTCGAAAACATTTACTACAATTGAACGTAAGTGCACATGAGGCTTCATTGACTCGGACACGGGTCGATGTTGAATACTAATCACCTGAAGCCGGAAAAAGACGGGCAAAGGCGGGAAAAGGTGGGCAAAGGCGGAAAAAGGCGGGCAAAGGCAGAAAAGGTAGTAAGAACTTGAACTGCGAGGATTGTGCGAGGATGAAATTGCCCCAACTATCTGTGAAAATGAAATCGAATTTGAGTCATGGTCCACCCGACTCCTCCCGATCGAAGGCAGTCGAATTATGGATGGAGCTCCCTCGCTGCTGTCGACGGGCAGTTCGGCTCCTGGAACGAGTGAGAGGTGGAGCTGATCGGGAAGGGTCTTGAGATGGCCCGGACGTAGCGTTGTCCACGTAATCACCAGAGGTATCTGTGTCTCCGAAGGTACGTTTGGTCCCCCTAAAAACGCTCGCGTACCACTGTTTGAACCTCTGATGAGCAGTGCGTTGAGCGGCGGTCTTAATGGCAACTCGAGTTCGATTCCAGGTCGGCTGCCACGGAACATCCGCAGCTAACAACAGATCCGTGTCTGCTTCGACATCGACTTCCTTGGTGAAGTAAGCAATAGCGTCCCTGATCTTGAGCAACCCGCCCTGGATCATGACGTCCACGGAAGCCATATCGATCTCGGGGAACAGCGTCTGGTCAGAAAATTTAGATTAAGTTTTTACAATGCGGCCGTACGCGAAACGACTTACGCCATGAGCCATCGGCTGGCAGTTTTTAATAATACTAATCTTGTTCTCACCGTCTTTGACCCAAACATAGTAGTCTACGTTAGAAATACGACACCACGGGTGTTCGCCCACCATGACCGGACCGAGCCACTGAGGGTCGTTGTCGGTCTTCTTCGTCATACCCATGAATTTTTTGAAAGGGAGACATTCCTGGAAACGGCAGAATGTGTGCCATGCTGTGGAAAGTTCTTTGGGAGAGTGGTATGGGGTGGATTCCGTTATGGTGATCATGATCACCATGGCAATCTCGGGGTGCGCGTCGACCTCGAGTTGGAGTTTCTTCAACAGCGCATCCTCATCTTGAGAGAATGCGCATTCGGCGATGTACAGGATTTCTGGGTCCTGTTGTTCCCCTGACTGACGTGTAAGGTTTATGGCCATGTCGGGTGTTGCGCTGAAATCGCCTTCCGATGACTCGAGCGACATGTTCATCTCCACCGAAGGACAAACCCGCGTGCTATCGTAGGGGATCCGTTCGACGAGTGGAAGCAAGATGCGGTTCATCTCCGTCAGGGGCGCTTCGTGAGCCGGTCTTGGCATCTCGACGATTAGGATGCCCAACCAAGCTGCGTGACTTAGCCTATTATCTCGTCGTTCAGAGATGATCCCTATGCACACAAGTCCTGGAGACGCACCTTGGCTTCCTTTCGAGTAGGTGTGATTCTGCAATCCGGGCTATTACTTGGAATTCCCGCAGGCTGACATGCTCGAAGACCTAGGTATCAATCAGATTAGTAGACGTAAAGAGTGTGGGGAACCGAATAAACCTTGATCGATGAATCGGACCCATTGTCATCTTGGCCCCGACTGAGATATTTCACAATCTTCAAGAATGCCACTATTAATAATTTTCAATCTTCCTATAATCCAGACCTCCAAGTGACCAGCTTACCGGACTTCAACAAATCCGGAGTATCAGACAACGGTGGAAATTTGCGGAGCAGTACCCCTACTTCAGGTGAAAGGGTGGAAACTGTTGAGGCTGTGTGGGCAGAGGGTTTAGCAAGAACACACGGTCGGGTCGCAATGGCCCCGGTTGCAGCAATAAATTTCTTCGTCGATATCTGAGCATCGTGCTGGCCTCTTGGAGTTGAGTTTACGTCGACTTCATAAAGGAAGCGACCTGGATTTGTGTGATAAGTGAAGTAGGAGCTTTCGGCTGCAAGAGACATCGTGGTGTAAGCAGCAGTGGGTGGTCCGACGGTCCGAAATATCACCTTACTGGAATTTTGTTTGTAACCTGACGACTTGGGAATTTGGGGGTTTCAGCCTCTACGTACACGAAAAATTGGAAAGCGCACGGTGCTAATCCGGCTCATCTCAGATCCGCGTTAACCTAGGTGGCAGGGGGGCGGCTTGTGCGGTGCAACGAAGCCCGAGGCTCAGCCAATGGATGCCACTAGATGCGACGAAGGTGAGAAATCGTGATAGCTATAATAGATTGGAACTTACCGAAGTGGAGAGAGGCTTCGGTTTAAGCCTTTCTCGTGGGGCCACAGTGCTGCGCAGTGGCACATGTGTCCCTGCCACTGTCAACTTCACCCTACTTACCACTTACAAGGTGCAACGAGTCTGAAAGACGGCAGCTTAGCTGCTTGGCCCGGACGACATGTTAAATTTTGTGACACCGAGTGGGGACTTGTGGGGTGGGCTCACTCAGGAGTCTGGTAGGTAACTGTAGGTTAGTAAATTAGAATTTAGCCACTCGAAAATATTTTATAGTAGGTGACATTACCACGGCCCGTCAGATGAGTTGGCTAATGATCGGTTCTAACCGAATGTCATAATTTGTTGGCTAAAACTGGTCGTGCCGGTTAACTCCGACGGAGTGGAACTGAGTGGCAACGGAGCGACTTACCATAAATAATTAAATAATTAGTCGAGCAGCGGGAGTAACCGGCACGAGTCGAGCCGAGTCGAGCCCAGCCGAGTCGCCTGAGGCTGAGGCTAATTGATAGAAAGTCACCACTAGACGGCCAAACACCGCGACTACAGGCGCTTATGAGTTTGGGGCCTAAGTTACATTGACAAGCAAGGTAATTCGGGTCACTTAGAATCACTTAGGACTCGGACGTCATGAACTTGAACGTATGATTCAAATAACAGCAATGGTATCATAACAAATGGGATAGATACATCAATCAGACTTCGACAAAGCAAAAAAGAAACTTTCGTCCCCGTATTTATTCAGCCAGAACCGTTCGCATGCTTCCAACACAGTCTGCATCTGGAGATGAGAGTGTGCCTTTTCGCCAAAATGAGGGATTAAATGTGCATGTGAACGAATGCGGCTGACAGGTATAACATAGCCTCGTCGTGTCCCATCAGAACACTTCAAGCGTGTCAGCAGATGCATTCCCGTAGACGAGTCATGTCTGATGGTGGTAAATGACTGCACGTAGGCAAGGATTTCATCTGGTACAGTAGTGGGGCGATCTGGCCAAATCGGTCGGAATATCATTCGTACTTGGACAACTTGATGTCCTAGGAAATGTTATGAGTTGCGTACAGTTCCAAGCAACTTAAAGTTAAATTAATTACCTTGTAGCCCGTGATAGGGCCATAGAGACTCATCCGATGTACTCACGACTGCGGGGTCATAACGGCCAAGGGGCCATGCATCGTGAGGTGGCTGGGCAGAAAGTGCTTGGGGTGCTTCCAGAGAATCTTCAGCGTAATGCGGCAGCGACTGCACGCGAATCTTGAACCACACCTGAATGCGGGAAAATGGGAGCGAATTTATGTCCAAGGGGGTGCGTCGTGCGTCTCGTGATGTAGGTTCTGTGCCAGTGAGCTTGCACTGGAGGAAATGATGAATTGCGCTGGGAAGGTCAAAGAGTCGAAAGGTTTCGATAGCAGCATCGAGGGTGATATTGGTGAGCGACGGATCCCTGCTGATGTGGAACGCAGTCCGTTTGAATGCAAATGTCCTGTATGGGCGTGGAGCAGTGGGGTACGACCCATTCAGTAATGCTTTTGCCCTCATGAAATAGTCAGGTATCTTTCGTCCCATGCGATGCTGATTGTGATCCGGCATGGTGTCATTGTCCCCACCGCCGTCATCGTCGTCGTTGCCAATGTTATCGTGCTCTGCTTGGCGAATAGAGGTAGCATGGTTGAATAAAAAGCATTTTTCAATTCGATCCAAATAACGGCACATTTGAGAGTGCGAATCGTGGTTGTTTCCAGAACGTGCTGGCTCCTTTACAAGGTGTATATGTGCCCGTTCTGTCACCTCTGCTGTCCATTGCATCGGTGCTCCTTGTAGACGTATGCTTGTCGTGACGCTCTGAAGCAATTCTAATTTGGGGATTTCCCAATGCTGAATGACGTACTTGCCGCCACGTGCACCTGCTTTGATAATTGAGGATTTATAATCGTGAAACTCTTTCAACGCATCTTCAAGCCTCGCGATGTCACGGTCTCGAAAACAAGGAGCTTGAGCGTAATATCGAAAGTCGTTGAGTGCACGTAGTGCAATGAGGCATTGGCGAGGGACGGCGCCGGCAATGACGCCAATCAAGTAGCGGTGGATGTTCCGATGATCGCGGCCACTTGGTGATTTGAGAATAGTGACACCTTCTGGAAAGCGCCTATATCCGATGAGTGGTTGGAGCAATGTGAACCGATAATCAAGCTCGTCTGCACCAACGAGATTCACCGCCCACTGGAAGTCATGATCATATGAAAATTTCCACCAATGGTGGAGTGGCTCCGGGCCAAACGAAACAGCGGGTTCAGTAAGAGCCCAATCTCCCCAGAAGGGCCTATCTACGCCATTAAGAGACGGGCGGCAAGCATTGAAAAATGCTAAAAGGTTGGAAGGGGAGGTGGTTGCTATGATCGCATTCAATTCGGATAAAGTAGCCAGGGCAGTGCGTGTAGGGTGACGGAAGGGATCGCCGAACTGTTTCTTTGTAGCCATGGTGACATGGGACGCGTTGCCGCGGACGCCAGTCAAGACCCGCGCCTCAGGTACATCAGCTATGTACGCTGCCAGTAGCGTGAAACAATATTTGCTGTTCCCGACCGGGTCGCTCATCATCCGACCATACTGCGCTGCTCTTTTGAGGGGATCTACGACAATGCTGATGACCTGGTGAAGGAGTCTGTCGGCGAGCACCCCTCGGAGTCGCTGTTTTCGATGAATAAATTTGGGAATTGGCATGAGGGCGAGGAGCAGAAATGCATTGTTGGCTACTTTATTACGAATGCTGCTAGTAATATTCGCAAGAGATATGAGGAGAGGATGGGCTTGACGATTTCCAATTGTCGTGGTGTGCGTCTTATCAGACGAAAGGATGACGCCTAAGAGTGTTGCCCCAGCAGGTAACTGACTCTGCTAGTCGTTGTAATTTTTCGAGGACCACGGAACGAGTGTATTGCTTACCTGAAGCTCCCAGGCGTGGTCACCAGTGAGCCACTCTTGGTACACCCGATACGTCATCTCCGCGGTTTCATGTAATTTGCGTGGGCAAAATTGTATGTGTCCTGCGAGACGGGGATTGGATAGGAGTGCTTGCAAACATTCTATAGGATCTCGAAAGAACAAACGCAACGTAGTTTTGGTGGGGAATTCCGGCTGAATCACCATGTACTTCCAGCGTGGTCCAGAAGGTAATAGCTCGATTCGTTTCCTTAGCTCCTTGGCGTTGGGAAAAGAGAGTGGAAAGTCTCGAACCTACAGACGGAGTTAAAACTGATGACAATACGAGAAGAAAAACAAACCTGTCGTATACTCAAAAACTTGTCTATTTCGAGCATGCTCAGCCCCGAGAGCGTGAGCCACTGAGCCATTTCCCAGTCTCTCAAGTCTGCGAAGGGATAATATAGATTGATTCTACGCTCCGGGGCATAGATGTCCGCATCAAATTTGTCTAAGAACGTATTCCCGCCACTGAAGTTCTGTGACGCGTCCGGGAAATAGTGAATTGAATAGCCAGGAGCATCTGGGTTCGATTTGGGCTCGCTACCTTCAATGTCGATGTCAACATTGATGTCTGCTAGAGCTTGGGGGCTCCGAGTGGTGGGGGAATAGGACGGCTCCGGAGACGAGAATGTGCGCTCGCCTACTACCCTCATAGCCATCGCAATGACTCGGGCATGTGATTGCCGGCCAAACGACCTGCATCGGCCAAGAGGCTGATTCGCATGCTGCAGTAATATAGTTCCATTTTTGAAATCTTTACCGCAATCTGGACAGTAGACGCGACGCTGTCGTTCAACCTTTGGCATGGACAGGAAACGTACCCGTTTAGTACCGTATGCTCTTGGTATTGTTCGGACCAAAAGCACAGCGGAGATTCAATGTTGTGCATGGCCTACGTGGCCTAAGCTCTAAGTTTTGGTGGCGGGAAGTCTCGTTGTCCCATGGGTGATTTTCGGGCAATTTCTCGCTACAGACACCATAGAACTAACCCCCATTTTCGTAGAAAATTCTGTCCTTTTCAAGGGTAATTGCACCGCTGCTGGCAGTGAGGAGTCCATTCACTCAAGCACCTCATTTGATTCACAATTCGGCGACCCTCTCTACTTTGTTGAGTATCCGGCAAGTAGTCCTTAATCACGGCGACCGTTGGAAGCGACACTAAGCGTTATACAGGTCAATCAAAAAACCTCTCAATGTCCAAGCAGCGCGCAAGAGGCTGCGCTATTGATTAGTACGGTTCGTGCCCAGCGCGACGTCTTGAAGGCTCAGTTGGTCGTCGAGGAAAAGCGTATGAGCCACAACAAGGCATGTGCCAGTTACCATCTGTTACAATCTAGAAAGGCAGCGCAACGTGCACAAAGCATGAAAGGAGAACTGGCCGTTGCAAATCAAATCGTCGGACGTGCTAGGATGGTTATATCTGATGGCGGATACGTTTCTGCGCTTTCTGTCCCTCATCGAAAAAACCTGCGACGTACACCCAGTAAGTCCACCGATACTTTGATCTCCTGCGATTCGTTGACCAGGACCTTTGTCGTTCAGAGCGCCAGTTGACAGTATTCCTTTGATCCGTACATATTGTTACATAACATTCATGTTGTTTTCACTTTGTTTTACATAATGTTTTCTAGTACTACACTAGTACTCATGCACCGTCATTCGCGTCACTGTTTTCTGTAGCAGTATTACAACGCAACAACATTTTGTTTCCATAAATTATCTTGATTATTGTAATGGAATCTACGTGTTCGAAGTCTATAAACTCATCCCGCATAGTCATTGGTTCTCTTGCATTCCGGAGTCATATAGCCTAAATTTGGCCCTCCACTCCGTTGTCATCCGCCTTCCCATCTTGCACGCCCTCGGACGTCCACACAGAGATGCATGTGCCCACCCCTCGTCTCGCAACTGTTTCGACTCGTTTTGAGCTGCGGTGTGCTGCGCTCATTGTGCCTTCCATCTACCATAGCCCATCCAATTTATCGCTGTTGCCATTATTTAGGTGGTCCCAATTGGTCTCAATGTTTCTTGACTGACCCACTCACCCACTAGCCTCCTGCCAGGCCTCTTTCCTAATATTGCGTGTTTGCGTCGTCAAAGCGCGTGTTATCCCCTAGCTTCCAGGGCGTTCTGTATCACTGTGGGCACTCTCTGGTACGTACACACTTGTCTCCCAGCTTGTGTAGCTCCGATTCTGGGCTCTCTTGTGAACTTGTCCGGAGAGCGGAAGAAACACGTGATGAATTTGATAATGGTCAGCATCAGCGGCACGCACGCCCTTATCTCTCGTCCACACTCCTTCCCCTCCCTCACTGCCCAAATAGAAGATGTTCATAGATGTTCATTCCGTACGCCTTTCACATCCGCTGCTGACACACGACACCTGATTCAGGCTGCGGGTCACGTACATAGCTAACGTTTGTTTGAAATTGTTTTACAGGCACTGATATCCCTAGTCTCGATACCCGACGTTCCGTTTTAGGAAGCGCGTGGGCTACACCCGATAGGCTGATGCAGTCCAGGAACGTCTGGAGACATTTGTACGGTGACAAGCGCATCGTGTCACGCCGGATGATTCCGATGTTCGTGAGAAGCACACCAAAACGGAAGGTCGAGACTACTTCCCCCCAATGGAAGACATTCATTCCGTACGCTTTTACATTCACCTATTCCTGCTACATATCTCGGACCGGGTAATATGGATAACGTTTGTTTCACAGGCACTCGGTGATATCCCATAGAACTCCACGCTTTTACTAACACCGATGCGGGGCTGAACTATAAGTAAGTTCCTGGACCCTTTAGGGTTCCAGGTTTAAGTATCAACGCGACACTTTGTCTGACATTTTTCGCTCCATTAGGAAATAGCTTAGTCATACTGTTTTGAGGCTTGATGGGGAAAAAGGCTTAGTAACGTCGTTTGTGTTTGTACTGGAGATCTAGATTCTACAACACCATTATCTTCGCTCCGTTCAATCAGGTGTGTTGTGCCTGTGACACTCCGTGACGTGTGATGGACGGGCAACGCAAATTGAAACCCAGCTGTTACTCAGCTGTCTCCAAACGGATAGAACCGAGACCACTTGAACAAGTTTCGCCAATCTTTCAATCATCTCCCAGGACTCGCACGGATGGGAGTTTAATACGCTTTCCGTTCGAGCAAAGGTAGTCATCGTTTTCTCTTTTGAGCTTACCGGCGTGCAAACGATCCCGGTCACTGCTACTCATCGACTTTCTCAAGGAATACATTAATCGTCTACACAATAAGGGACACACTGCGTCACTTCTCTGAACCGTGCTGGCTGACGCCATCGTTTCCAGGTCAAATATCACAATGACATATCTCAGATACGGGTTCAACAAATCGATCAACTCCTGACCCACATGAAACGTGTTGAAGACGTGCTCGGACGATGTTGAGAATTATGCGCAGAGTGTAACTGCAGTCTGAATTAATCGCATTCCGCAAAAACTCAACACCTGGCCGGTCTTTGACACATAGCACCGACGAGACATATCCGTGAACGGACGTTTGTTCGCTCACGGTTAACATTGATCCGCAGATGATCACGCTTTCTGGGAGGTCTGGAACCTGCTGTGGTTGGACTTTCAGGTGCCACATATGATCACGAACATGGACAAGGACATCAAGAGACGGTGTATCCGTACACCGTATCGTTGATGGAAACGATGCAGAGTATGGGCAGAGGTTACGTCTGCTAGAGCATAATCAGGGAATCGAGTGGCTCGTCACCGAGTATCGGAACGAGGCGCAGAGGATGATGGTCAAAGGTGTGGTTCGGTATTCTTCTTGCCTCCGTTCCGCTCCTGACCTGACCGGCGTGCCTTTTTTGATTGTAGTTTTTTTCCAGGTAATGAGCATCCGCTGGTAATCGTAAAGCAATACGACGATTCGTTTCGGGTGCGGACGCGCGGGACAACCAACACGTGCAGTTCGTGCGCGAATTTGCGTGCTTGGTGATCAATCTGTACATGGACAATCTCCGGGCGGTGGAAGGCTCGTCAACGTGTGCGTCCACGCACGAGGCATTTTCGGATCTGTTGATCAAGATATAGCCTGCGAAACAACCCTGGGGCCTGGTGAGTATGCTGACTCGAAGAATATATTTTCATCACCGGCGTGGCGGTAGTAACGTTTCAACAACGTTGACACTAGTACTGTATCTATGGTAGTCGCAGTGTTCTTTTTAGCCTTGATCGTGGCAATTAAACCAAATGTTGGTTCCCAACGCGAGCTCCGTCGACAACCCATTCCGTTGAAGCTTGAGCGGCGAGATCTACTGGGAATAGTCTACTACTAGTACAGTAGCAGTGGTTGGTATTTCACTGAGTAAACCGAACTGCGGCCGTGCATCTAGTACTTAGTAAATGTGGCCCCCCAAAGATGCCGCTTAACCCTCATGTTTAAAGTTCTCATCGCCTGTCACATGTCACGCCTTTCCGCTTCCGGCACTAACACCTGCCACATTTCCCTTTTTAGCAATATAGGATACAACATACGAGTGCTAGGGAACTGAAATGACATGAGACTCATGATGAGAGATCTCCTATAACCCTTGCAAGTACTTCATTAATGATTGGCATAAGCTAGTGTAGTACTTGGAATAATTTCGCTTTTTGAACATATTACTATGATACAATGCTAGGGCCTCACTATGTTCATCAGGATAACAGTAAGAAAACGTTGTGGTGGCAATGGGCTCTAGCCTGAGCTTGATGGTAACGACTCGGACTTGGCCAGTGATTAGTCTCGGTTCCATCCGTTCGGAGACAGCTGAGTAACAGCTAGGTTTCAATTTGCGTCGCACGAACCCAGAACGTCTGGTGCAGTTCGTATCCCCCGTCCATCACACGTCACGGAGTGTCACAGGCACAACACACCTGATTAGGTAGCGCCAATTTAGCTATCCACCCGCCTTTTCCCGCCCAGTTTTTTCCCGGCTTCAAACGCGAAACTATGTTCCGTCTATGTATTTGGTACGTAATCTTATTCATGGTACACATCTTGTGTTGCATCCCATTTCTTTCTACCATGCTTTTGTGCTTGCGTTCAGCTCCTCTAGTATATCATCTTCGGCTAACTCTGGTGAGTGACTGCCTTGTCGTGCGTAGGAGTGGAATTGCGGATTTAGTCACTCACCCAATCGCCAGATCACCCGAGGCGACGAATCAAAGACTGTGTCGTCGCTCGCTCGATGCACTCGATGCACTCGCACTAGACATAGACGGCAAGCTAAGATCGTCATCTTAGAAACCCTGAAGACCTGACGGGCAACGATGGACACCGTCCACGTGAATAAGCTTCTTCGTGAGAAGTTGAAGCCATCGCCAAGAAAGAGGAGTCGAAAACCTCACTAGAAAAGTGCGAAGAGCAGACGGCTTCATCAAGGAGTGCCAACGTTTCGAAGGCATGGCGGCTGTACGTACTTCCACGTTCGTTTAATCCGTCAGCCAGTCTTATCATTCCACGTACTAGCGAGTGTGACGCACATGGCGTTGAAAGGCTTTATGTTTTCAAACAATTTCAAAAGGTAACCATGATTGCCGCCGCCACTTGATCCAGACACCACGGCGAGGGGTTCTACGAAATCACCCACGCGTTCAAACCTTTTCGGTTTGGCGACTTACGCGACGGCGAGGAGGCAAGGGCGCGACACGTGGACTTGCCTGGTACGCTCTCGCTCTCGCGCTGTTTTTGGTGATCAGGGGGAGATACCGGACTGACTTGGCGTGTTGTTTAGCCGGGTCGCTCAAGTCTATGTTGGTGCACATTCAACTTGAAGTTGTGGTGATGTATCATGTCAAGCTACCGGACAACGCGTCGCGTCTAAAGACGATATAATTTAGAACCGTGACGGTGCTTGATTCGAGCGAAACGGTCTGGTTCGCTCGAAGTGAATGAGATGGTCACGAATCGAGCAATGGCACTGGAGGTGACGATGAAGCACCAACTATTGATTGAGTCAGGTGCGATGAACGAGAACGGTGAATGTCTCAATAAAACTCCACGATGCTTATTGCTCAACGTGTCATTGACGACTAGGAATCCGACATTGACGAGTGTGCTGCTGTAGAAAAACTGAGCGACCTCAAACGCGTTGTGGAAGATAATGAATCACCGGTGGCGAGACAAGACGACGTTGACGTTTTTCACCTCAATCCGAGTCATCAATTACTAAATGGAGAACTTCGGGCCTGTGTACGGCGATGGATCTCCCCAAGATGGATAATCCGGAGGCACAACCGAACGAGGTGTGGCATATTGACAAAGTATGCCGCATCACCACAATGAAGAAACGGAACTTTCAGCCGGATTGGGCTGGTAAGTGTGACTTTGTAAACAAGGTAAATGCACATCAGACCATCCAATCAGGATTGACACTACGGGAAATTCTCGATTGGTCCAGATACATATGATACTACGTGGACTGATTGCAAAAGAGGCATGGAAGGATGCGGATGCGGTGGTAGAGGAGATGAGTCATATACAGTCAGGTGGATTGTGAACGTCTTCGACCGACTTGGAGGCACCAACCACATTGGTCATGACGGTAGGTACTGCCAGTGTATTCTCCATTGGGAAGACTTTTCATGCCTAGTTCCCGCTGCAGGTTGATTGCATCAATGATGGCCCGATCCTCAAGCTTCAAGTACCCGTAGTTGCTCCCGAGTGACCTCTCCTTTATCAAACTTTTTTCTGGCTTCAAGGAGGTACGCTGGACGAAGGGTGGACTGGCTAGTTTGCTTTGAAGGGTCAGAAGACGAAAGGGATGGACGATGAGATAGACCCTCGACCGTACTTCTGATCATAGTATTTAGCGCGAAAACATTGGATGCAATGCGCGGCGAGGTCTTTCACCGAGAAAGAACTTGAAGGAGCCGGAGACGAAGACAGCGAGCCAAACGTTTGATACCCTTACACCCTTTTATACCATAAGTACACTGGACCGGGGTGTAGGTGAGTATGGGGCGTGGGGAAATTAATGGAGATACGCATGCCAGCGACCGAGATATTTGCCGAGTCCAGGACGAGCCTGAGGGCAAGCTGGTGATTACTATCTTGCCACTCTCTGTGTGCGAGCAAGTACTAGTCGCCGTCGTCGATGGAGGCGAGCCTGGAGCTCAGGCTTGTGGACGTTTTTGCACCTACTTCTGAATCAGTTGCCGCTTTCTATACACCCACCACCATGACTGCACCCCGCCAGTGACCGAGTAAATCATGCCAGATTCCGCACCACCGCCTTCTCCTTCCAGGCTTGTCGGGAAACTTCTGCTCTACGCTACATCTCCATCTTCGCCAATATAGGCGTATTTCTTGTGCGTTTCCTTCTCTCCTCATCATCACTTCCTACCTATTCACGTTCAACTTCCACATATCCAGTTTGGTGATACCATCTCCTCATTCCGCTGCACTGAGCTCATCCACGAGAACTAGTCATGTCTGACATCGTTACTGGTCCCTACTTTAAGCATTTTTCAACTCGCTGGTTTTAATTGAGCGGGCGCGGTGAAGATGATGGTGTCAGCCTGAGTTGGAGGTGTTCGAAGGGTTCTAGGCGTTCGAAGAGTTCGGGATCTTGAGGATCATTTCGGTGCTGGATGAGGTCGGTGAGTGGTGTCGTTCCGGATCATGTTTACCCACTTCCCTTGGGCTGGGGTCAGCAGGTGCAAACATCGGCGACCAACGAAAGAGAGTTACTGGCGGATATCCAGGAATCGAATGGAAAAAGCTCCACCTCCAATGTCACAACTGACGCGAAGCCAATCGAAATCGTTGCTCAAGATGAGATATGTTCGGTCGCTTTTTCTGCTGATGGGAAGCATGTCGTGAGCGGGGGAGAGGAAAACCAGATTCGACGATGGCGAGTGAAGGATGGCAAGGAGGCGGGGAAGCCAATCGACGCTGGGGGTCCAATTGCGGACCTGGCAGTCACGCAAAATGGCGAGTGGATTGTGTGTGGGATATACCATGGTCAGGTGATCGTCTTGGATGCGACAAACCACTTGAGAAAGGCGGCCGAGTTGAAGGCACACGACGGGCCGGTGAATGCGGTGGACGTTTCAGCAGATGTGACGAAAATCGCAACGGGATCGGATGACAAGACATTCTGTGTCTGGTCCTTTTCCGATGGCCAACGACTCCACGGCCCATTCAAACACGACGACTTTGTGGCTGCAGTCAAGTTCTCTCCCGACGGACGACGCATCGCTACTGCCACGGAGAATCGAGACTCTGTTCGAATACACGACGGCAGCAATGTCCTCGCAGACTTTCCAATTGGGGTCCATTTGTACAACGGATCCCTCGCCTGGGCCAGCGACTCTAACCGCGTCTTTGCCTTGTCCGAAGACGGCGACATTCACTCTCTCGACGTGTCCACCAAGAAAACGCTCGCTAAATGGCGCATTCACAGCGACGAAGTGTCAATGTGTATCGCACTGGCATGCAACGACAAGGTCATCGTAGCCTCCGCTAACTCATCAATCTCACTCTGGGACACCACGACACATCACCAAATCGCCGTCATCCACCACTCCCACCCCATCTGGTACATGGCCATCTCGCCAAGTTGCGTCATTGCGACCGCTGGAGACAACAACATTACGCTTCATCCTTCCCTCACCCTACCGCAATAATGTGAGTAACGCTGCTCGTGTAAGATCATGACCTTATTATTTTGTCCTTTGCTGCTCCAGGTGCGCTCGGAGCAAGAAATTCGGTGCTTGAAGGTCGAAAAAAACGATCTCACACGGGACATCGGAGACCAGGCATCAAGTTCCAAGAAACATGACGAGGCTCTTTTAGCTTACTCTACCGTCTTATTGCTCACTCCCTCGCCTCCGGAAGGCGTGCTGCCAGTGATGGGATGGGCGAGAATGGTGCTCATTCGTCGCTCAGCGAGTGAGGCATTGGGTACAGTGAAAAAGGTATGGTTGATCTGGTCTTTGAGAATTGCATGATAATTCTCGTTTCATTCAGTTCAAGCTTCCCGTGTTTGGTGTTTATCTGGCGGTATGCGATGTTCTCGAAGGTGACGATCGCCTTATTGAGGCGGTCGAATGTTTCCGAACGATGAAAAGTGAGGTATCAGAGGAGACAAGCACTTTCGACGAGCGACGGCAGCAGGAACTCGGTGAGTAATCCCATTTGCCACTCGGAGACTCATCTGAAGATCTCTCCAGAATTTTGACAACGTTGTAACGGAAAACTGGTAAAAGAGGGTGATGCAGCAATGGATGCAAAGATGCATGATTCGGCCATCGGATCCTACTCGATCGCACTCTCACTTCACCCAACGAATATCAGCGACATCATACTGAAATGCTGCAAGGCGCGAGTAGGATTGTTGGAGGATGAACTCATAAATGCCACCCAGGTATAAATTGATCTACGCGGCATGTCGAGTTGACGGCGCTGACTGCACAATCAGATGACTGAACGCGACCCATCGATCTACGAGGGGTACAGAAGGAAACATGCCGTATAATACAGCCTAGGGCGTTACAAGGAGGCATTTGAAGCATTTGAGACGATGATGTCGAGGATGGAGAAATCACCTGACCCACAAGCTCAGGGTAAGTTTTTCTCATTTATGTTGCGCAGACGAGCTGATTTCGTGGCAATAGACATGCAGCGTTGTTATCTCGACACGACTCCACTGATCCGAAAAGTCGTCGAACAGACAACCCGTCTCATTCCCCATGTTCTGATCGACACCACCACTGGTCGTCTCTGTGATAAGACAATGCAACAGGCAGCTTTTGAGGAGTGCTCCATGTTCAATCAGTTGCGGTCTTCCATGATTACCCCCGATCGGCTTGACTGTGTACGCATCCAGCAGGAGGTGGAGAAGTTCTATGAATATGTGATGTTCTCACACAGATGGCAACCACACGAGCCATCGTTTCAATCGGTCGAGAATACCCTAATCTATCGGCTCCCTGTATCCCCTGCGAACAACAAACTCATCAACTTCTGCAAGCTCGTGCAGTCTCAGCGCTTCCGACGGGGATGGAGTGATACGTGCTGTGTCAACCAGGGCGACAAGGGAGTTCAGCAAGAATCAGTTGTTGCCATGTTTCAGTGGTATTGTCGTGCGGCGCTCACGATGGTCCATCTTCTCGGTGTCCACTCCAAATCGCAAAGAAAGGGCCTTTTGTGGAAAAGCATCTGGAACACTCGTGGATGGACATACCAAGAGTACGTCGCGTCGAAGGACATACAATTTTATACGGAAGATTGGAAGGCATACCTTGATCCTCGACATGTTCAATCACAAGGAATCGCCCTTAATCCTCTCCGAGATGGAAAAGGCAACCAATTTTGCTACCCAGGCCCTCGCAACGCTTCAGCCAGGGCTGACCAGGGTGCGGGAGAAGTTGTACTTGGCTTCAAGTCGCGAGACGACATGGGTAGAAGATATCGCATATTATCTGTTCGGTATCTTTGATGTCTCACTCCCGGTCATCTATGGCGAGGGCACGCGAGCAGTCCGTCGTCTTCTGGAGTACATCTTGACCCAGTCGGATAACGTCACACTTCTCTCCTGGACTCGGGCTGGAAACTCGAGTAGTAGTGCCAATAGCTACCTCCCTGCCGACCTCACTGTCTATCACCGCATAGAGCCCCCTCATGTTCCACAGCCAATCGAGGCCGCTGAGATGGACGGGATGATCATAGCCTTGCAATCATCCTTGCCCGACCCCTTGCTCGCCGTTCAGTTGTACGAGCGACTATATGACCTTCCCCCTCTTTCGATCATGACTGGTCGACTCCGCCTACTACCTGGATTTGTTTTCTCCCTGACATCCCTCACCGCTATCACAGCGAAACCTGGATCGGGCTCAATCGCTCATGTTTATCATGCCACTACTCCTGTCCTCGGCGACATACGCATCGAGACCAACGACGACTTGATCGGAATGCACAGCTTAATGCTCATTCATCCCTGGATCCCTTCTAGACGAGGATTTCTTCGGTGGGGTTCGTCAGTTTGATTTAGCCATGCGTGCATTACGGCCAGTCGTTCGACTGAAGCAGCCGTTCGGTGCGCTATTGCTTGCTTCCGAAGGGCGCGTGCTGTATAAACGTGTCGCGACGAATAGTTTTATCAATGTTCAGATCCGGGTAAAGACACCGTTGGAGGAGTTGATGGACAACGTGCGTATAGTCGACGTTCAATAGTCCTGCGTTGTCGATTTTTGGATATCGAGAGACGAACTTCTAAGAGTTGTATTCAACTCTCTAGACAAGGACGTAGTATCTCACTTTCGGAGCCCGGGCTAGCTATCAGCGAACACGTAATTTGAAGCTGTCTGGAACCCCCGAGTAGACTTCCGTCAGTCACATCGACGTTGTCTTCATTCCAGAAAACCGCGCGGGAGATTCATCGCCTGCTTACAGCGACTTCCCTCACATCCTGACCAGATGTGTCACTCCCCTTCACCATCTTCACCTTCCTGTCCTTCTCTGCCTTCCGACTCATTTTCCGCTAATCTCTCGTAGAAAAATGGCCTCCAAAGCCATCTCGATGCCGTATGTCACCCCGACCTCGCCCCTCACCCATATCGCCTACAATACACGGGTAACCTCCAGATCGACGAAATCCTCTGCGGCATGGTCGTCTTCTTCCACGCCCTCATGGATCAAGCCTACTATCCCCTCCTTGCCGTCCTCTTTCCCGCCATCGGTATCATCATGCTAATTCCCTTGATCGAAGCCGCTCCCGACTGCCGCCCTCTCGTCCTCGGCGCGCTAACCCGTCAGCGTCCTCTTCCAACTCTTCTCCATGGGCGTAATCTACTCCCTCCTCTTCGTTGTTACTGGCGCCGCTTCTATCCGGCCCAGTCACACCCAAACCCACCCTCAAAAATCAGCAGCCAACGCTCAGGCTGGATCCCTTCTCTTTGGATTCCCCGTCGGGTAGTTTTCCCTATGGCCCTCATGCTCCATTCTGTCGACCCACCGCTGACCGTTAACTGGAAAGGCTTTCCCTTCCTCGTCGCCCTCGCCACCCTCGCATTACAGACTCCTTCCAACATCCACTCGGGTCACTCTTCCATTATGGCCGCCCTCGCCCTCTTCTTTCTCTTCTCTGCACTTCTCCACGCTGTCTACGTATGGCCCCTCTTCTCTGACATGGAAGCCCTGCGAATGCTCTTCGTACCGATCAATATTGCGAACGTGATCAATCCGGCAACGGTTTCCCTCTCAGACGGCGCGCACGAGTTCATCAAGTGGGACATCATTTTCGTCATCAGCTGGATGATGCTCGCGACGCTTTGGATGGCCGATGGGGTGCTCAGCTTCGTCGGGATCCTTGTATGGCATGGCATTGCGACGATCGCGTTCGGTTTGGTCGACATTGTCCATGGCCGCAAGACGACTCAACGGGCAGAGTCACGTGCTGTTGAAAAAGACGCTCGCGAAAGACGGAAAGACGGTGTCGATAGAGCTCCATATTTTGAACCCGTCATCGTCGGTTTGTTTTCGCTACAGCGCAGCAAAGGGGGCAGGCGGATTGACGCCGGAGATACATTGGTCTTTTTTTTGTCCTGACCGAAATTCAAGGATAAACACATCACACGCTCTGACTCCCCGTTCAACGAAAAACCCACCACAAATACTATTCTCGAATGATCACAGTGACTTGTTACCTTTGCCCCTGTTAGCGAAGGGACCCTCGATGCCAGTGGGTACACCACTAAAGCACTTAGTATCTGCTTTCAACACGGCAGGCTAGCAAGCATCGGGTCTCTACGCCGGCTCCCTCCGGCTCCTCGCACACAATATCTGGGAGCGGCCGAACAGAGGACGGATCGACCCCCTCGAGATGGATCCTGTTGTGCCTCCGGCGTCACTTTGACCACCCCGCCCACGTCCACGTTCACAACGACGGACGGGGCGGCGCGCACCAGCACAGAAGCGACCGCAAAATCGGATCCAGGCGTTCCTCGCTGTGGGTACTACGCTTCCCAAGAGCCCGTCAATGTAGATGGACGCGTTTGAGATGGATCTCGAGGGCGATGTGGAGCCAGGTGGTCGAAGCGATTCCACGATTCGGAGGTCTTTTCGGAATTCGGCCAAAAAAAAGTGTTATTTCAACCACCATTTTGTAGTAGCAACCATTATGAAGTTGATGTTCACCGGCGCACTCTGTTGAAAATCACCCACCACAGTCTGAGTGAATGAACTTTGAACTTGAAGTTCGATGTGGCAACACCGGCAACTCGCCGTTTGTTACCCGATTTGGCAAGCCGCTACTTCGTGCACGCGCAGCCAACTTCGATTAACTGCAGCACCTTCATGCTTGCGTACCGCACCTTGCCCATCAGCGATGAAAGGCACCAAGTGAACACGCACACAAGAGCACCAAAACGTCGCTCGCATAGGGTATCATCCAACCACCAGATGTGACATGCTGAAGTTACTCGGGACCGACTGGACTGGGAGGCGACGAATCCACTGGTAAAACTAGCGGGAGTGCACGGAGTCCATCGTCCGACGATCCAGACACGGATAGCAGGCTGAGATCGTCAAGAGACCCAATATGTCAGTTTTCTCTTTCGTCGACGTACGCGTTTCTGCAATATCTTACCATTGGTGTGCATAGTACTGTTCGCCGCTCATCCACTATAGTCATCCAAGAGATCTCACTCAATCATCACGTCGTGCCCATGTATACGAAAAACACCTCTTTTCATTACCTTTACCCCGTATCGGAGGATCACGGGCCCGTGGAGAACAAGCGCTTAGCACGCGTCTTCATCATTGCGCCGCAGGAGCAGCCCTTCCCGTAGACCACCCCAGTTCCTTCACCATCCATCTATGTCTTCTTCCTTCGCTCCTCACAACGACCCTCCAAGTTCAGTTCCTACCCGACCTCGTCCCGAAAATCTGGGATGTCGATAAGAAGAGCGTGTCGATGGGACGGACGTGGACAGCGAGTCGAGGGGTATCGGGGACGATCTGGAGTGCCATAGTGATGGTGACTACATCTGTTACGACGGGATGCGAAGGGGGATGGACGACGCCTAGTGCACCTCGTCCCACGTACGTGTCGGTAAGTATTCGAGTTCTGATCAACATATAGTCCATCGCTCACATGTCCGTTCGTTTATGCAGGTCGTTCCTATCCTTCGGCCAGCGAGACATCAGTCGATCACTTCTCCCAACGGACTAGGGACGTCATCTGTCGATAATGCGCATAACCTCCAAGTTAACCCGACGTCGTCCCGAAAATCTGGGATGTCGATGAGAAGAGCGTGTCGATGGAACGAACGTGCACAGCGAGTCGATGGGGCATCGGGGACGATCGGGAGGGCCATAGTGATGGTGACTACATCTGTTACGACGGGATACGGAGGAGGATGGACGATGCCTAGCGCACCTCGTCCCACGTACGTGTCGGTAAGTATTCGAGTTCTGATCAACATTTAGTTCATCGCTCACATATCCGTTCGTTTATTCAAGTCGTTCCTATCCTTCGGCCAGCGAGACATGAGTCGAGCACTTCTCCCAACGGACTAAAGACGTCATCTGTCGATAGTGCGCATAGCGATGACCCTTTAAGTTAACCTGACTTCGTCCCGAAAATCTGGGATGCCGGTAGAAAGAGCGTGTCGATGGAACGGACGTGCACAGCGAGTCGAGGGGCATCGGGGACGATCGGGAGTGCCATAGTGATAGTGACTACATCTGTTACGACGGGATACGGAGGGGGATGGACGACGCCTAGCGCACCTCGTCCCACGTATGTGTCGGTAAGTGTTCTGAGAAAACATTTGTTGCATCGCTCACACCCGTTCGTTTGTTCACGCCTTCAACCAAGGCCAGATGTAGTATAATCCGCCACAGCCCACGATCATGGTCAGGTGCAGAATGAGGCACGTGTGTGCTCATCGTGTACAACTATGAGGTACATTTGTCGCAACCTCTGGAGATTCGACCATGTTTCTTATCTCAGAGATACCCTCGCCAGCCAGATGTCTTCTTCCTTCGCTCCTCACGATAACCGTTCAAGTTCAGTTCCTACCATACCTCGTCCCGAAAATCTGGGATGCCGACGAGAACGAGCGTGCATGCATTTGATACAACGGGATGCGGAGGGGATGGACGACGCCTAGCGCACCTCGTCTCACGTACGTGTCGGTAAGTATTCGAGTTCTGATCAACATACAGTTCATCGCTCACATATCCGTTCGTTTATTCAGGTCGTTCCTATCCTTCGGCCAGCGAGACATCCGTCGAGCACTACTCCCAACGGACTAGGGATGTCATCTGTCTATAGTGCGCATAACGATGACCTTCCAAGTTAACCCGACGTCGTCCCGAAAATCTGGGATGTCGATAAGAAGAACGTGTCGATGGGACGGACGTGCACAGCGAGTCGAGGGGCATCGGGGACGATCGGGAGTGCCATAGTGATAGTGACTACATCTGTTACGACGAGATACGGAGGGGGATGGACGAAGCCTAGCGCACCTCGTCCCACGTACGTGTCGGTAAGTATTCGAGTTCTGATCAACATTTAGTTCATCGCTCACATATCGGTTCGTTTATTCAAGTCGTTCATATCCTTCGGCCAGCGAGACATCAGTCGAGCATTCCTCCCTTGAACGGACTAGGGACGTCATCTGTCGATAGTGCGCAATAACGATGACCCTCCAAGTTCCGTTCCTACCTGACCTCGTCCCGAAAATCTGGGATGCCGCTAAGAAGAGCGTGTCGATGGAACGGACGTGCACAGCGAGGCGAGAGGCCTTCAAGTTTGGTGATGGTGACTACATCTGTTACGACGGGATGCGAAGGGGGATGGACGACGCCTAGCGCACCTCGTCCCACGTATGTGTCGGTAAGTGTTCTGAGAAAACATTTGCTTCATCGCTCACATCC
The DNA here is from genome assembly GCA_038091675.1 of Leccinum proliferum. NCBI lineage: Eukaryota > Fungi > Basidiomycota > Agaricomycetes > Boletales > Boletaceae > Leccinum > Leccinum proliferum. The sequence goes on along the minus strand of JBBPOY010000041.1, from coordinate 5,544 downwards.
GTTCGTTTGTTCAGCTCGTACACGCCTACAACCAAGGCCAGAGCTAGTACGACGGGATGCGGAGCGGGATGGACAACGTAACGAGCGGCGCGCATTAAAGCTCAAAGTGAGTTAGTACTCGACCGGGAGATTCAATCAAGTTCCCTATACGACGGGATGCGGAGGGGGATGGACGACGCTTAGCGCACCTCGTTCCACGTATGTGTCGGTATGTATTCGAGTTCTGAGAAAACAGTTGCTCATTTGCTTCATTGCTCACGTTCGTTCGTTCGTTCAGCTCGTACACGCCTACAACCAAAGCTAGAGCTAGTAGGACCTGCCCCAGCCCACGCTCATGGTCAGGTGCCGCTGAGATGCGGAGCGGAATGGACGACGTAACGAGCGGCGCACGTCAAAGTGCACAAGAGGTACGTTTTCTGTCGTCGCAACCTTTGGAGATTTAACCATGTTTCCTATCTCACAGATACCCTTGTGATGAACCTCGGTCGTTCCCCGAAATCTGAGAAGCCGATAAGAACGATCGTGCGTCTGATACGACGGGATGCGGAGCGGGACGTAAAGAGCGGCGTGTACGAGGTGCATTTTCTGTCATCGCAACCTTTGGAGAGATTCAACCATGTTTCCTATGTCACAGATACCCTCGTGATGACCCTCCAAGTTCCCCGACCTCGTTTTGAAAATCTGGGATGCCGATCAGAACGATCGTGCATCTGATACGACGGAATGCGGAGTGGGATCGGTGACGTAACGATCCGGCGCACGTCGAAGCTCAAAGTGAGTTAGTACTCGACTCGGACCGGGAAATTCAATCATGTTTACTATCTTGCAGGTACCCTCGCCAGCCAGGCGTCAGTCGAACAGTCCTCCCGTTTCCCGAACGTGTCGATGGAACGGACCGCTGGCCGACGGGATGCGTAGCGGGATGGACGACGTAACCGGCGGCGCACGTCAAAGCTAACAGAACTCGACCGTCAGCTACAGAATCGAGCAGTCCCGTTTCCCGTCCCTGTCGACGGAACGGACCGTACAACGAGGCGAGAGGTATCGCGTGACCATGTTGAACATACGGAGCCCTCCTCCCATTTCCCGAACTCTGGCATGCCTATCAGAACGAGCGTGTCGATGGGACTCGGACGCGCATAAGATGTGACAGAAATAACGGTGGGTCCACCGCTCTCGTTATGTTACACTTGTTTGTACCAAATTGGGCTGAGTACATAATCTCAAACTTTAGCGTTTTGACGACTCGCAGTCGCCACTGGCACGGTGGAACTGTCTGGTAGCGTCCCGTTTTCCACGGAAGGCTCAGAACGGCAGTATGTCCAAGGCAAGAGAACTACGCCACCTGACCTTTGTTTGTTCATGGCTCACAAATATGACATAGAATATCGTTCGTCGTTCAATTCGCGACGGGCGTGGGCTCGGTGGCCAGCGAGCACGAGATGCCAAGGTCGAAGCCCTTCAAGTGACTCGAGCACGGAAAGAGGCAGTGGATCAGTCCGTCGTCACTGGTCAACCAGTCAATGCACTCGCCCCCGCAAGCCGTCGACAAGAAGAATCTTTGCAACGCAGGGGAAAGGGGAAGAACTCCAGGAATTCACCGTCTCCTGCCAGGTCGGATGTGGTGCCACTTAAACAGCCGGTTCCTGTGTTCCGCGCGGCCGACGGTGATGAGTACGGGTTTGGCGAACCGCCTGGTAAGCATTTCTTGAATCTCTCGAACATCTTTGGCGAAACTAACAATGGTGGCTCAAATTCGATCGTCGTAGGTCGTGCAGATGGGGGTTTTGTACCTCGTTCTCTAAAGCGGCGGATTTTCAGTTCGCCCGAACTTAGCGAGCAGGAGCCTGACGAGCGCAATGAAAGTTACCAGTTTGGACAGACTGGGACAGTATCTGACGAGGAACCCCCCCCTCCCTCCCAGCCGAGGCACAGACGGTCAGTATCAGACGAGGAACCCCTTCCTTCCCAGCCGAGGCACGCACAGCCAATGTCAGAGGAACCCCCACCTCCCTCCCAGCTGAGGCACAACAGCCCAATCTCGCAAGGGGACCGTCAGTCCATGCCAAGGTATGCTAGGTTAGTCAGACAGGAACTCACCGTCTCACTCCCGCCCTAGTCGTGTCAAGCCTGGAACGCAGCGTACCAGGATCACGAAGAAGGCTAAGCCAAATTCACCGGTTCCTCCACGTGAACAACAGTTGCGGGTTCCGGTCAAAACGACGCGGCTTCAACAGTTTGCCGATAGTAGCTCCACCGGTATGTGTCCTCTCATTTCCGAAAATAACTTTCCAAGTCACCGTCTAGGACTAGGTACAGATCTCCTTCGGGAACACCACAAGAAGAATGGTGCTCCGAAGCCGCCCAATCCCGTGTCCCTCGCTCAATCAAGGCAAGATGCTGCTACTGATGAGGCTGAAGGACATCGTGTCGATGACGAGGCAATGGTCGTGGATGATGAAGACGGAGATAGAGAAGGGGAAACGGAACTGCATGCCGTTTACAAGCCCGCCACACAAATTAAGTTCTATTCGACATCTCCGTGGCATTATATTCTTGATCGCGCGCGGCAACATTCTCGGCTTGCTGCCAGTGTTGACGGATTTCCCGATCGTCTCGCCATGCTGAATGAGTATGCTGATGAGTATCTGCAACAAGCAATGTCAGAGTATGAAGAACGGGGTGTCAAGTTTGACGAGGGTTTGCATGTGAAGTATGGACACGAGATGAAGATATTGGTATGAGCTTGATTGCTGGTTGCGTCGCAGCGTAAACACTAACTTTTTTTTCAGTTACATAATGATCTCAGTAACTTCCGATCGCACGCAAAAAAGGCTGCGCGGACTGCGCTCACTCAAGTATACGACCTCGATCCGAGTCCACACGACATGAATGCTGCCGAAGCATCCGCTCATATCAAAAAGGTCTATAGTGAACTCACTGAGGACTCGGTCTTCCTCCACTGCAAGACGAAGGATGTATGTATTTTGACACGTTATGATCCTGACTAACAATATAGTAGGGCGAGTGGGTGAACTTTGCCAACCCTGCACTGCACAAGACATGTGTTGGTATTTTCTATGAAGGTAGTGCAGCTCTTGCTGTAATATTTCCTGACGTGTTCAGTCGGACAATCCCACATCACGCACACGTGTTTGCTGCAACTATGGTGAGTAACTATTAAGCATGGATGTCAACAAGTTAATGTGTTGTGTTATAGCTTGCAATGGCCCTCGACGAGTATGAGAGTGGAGTTTACAAGAAGTGTCAGGTCAAGTGGTCGATTTTCAAAGAGTTCTATGATGAACTTGAAGAATTGTATATTGATGTCAACATGTCTTCCAAGCAGGACTCCTTGAGTACGGAACGTCACAAGGTTGCCGCTTCTGGATGGTGAGTGCACTCACCTGTATCTGTCATTAATATATTTTCATTCCCTTGTAGTTTACATAATGCTAGAGTCAAACCTATTGAAACTGCTGCTAGAACAAGATTTAGAACGTTCAAATAGCTTAGTAATAGTTTTGGCTGTAGTTACTTGCATATTCATGCTTTGGCTTGTGAAAGAATGGAGTGCAGTTATGTTGTGCAGAGACAGGTTGCCATAGTCCCTCAGGCTTGTCTTTGTCCAGCTTGTGTAGCTTCTATTGTATGTCCATCCTGTCCATATCTATTCTGCTTGTGCAGATACTCATCTTTGTCCAGCTTGTGTAGCTTCTATTGTATGTCCATCCTGTCCATATCTACTCTGCTGTGCAGATACTCATCTTTGTCCAGGCTTCTATTGTATGTCCATCCTGTCCATATCTACTCTGCTGTGCAGATACTCATCTTTGTCCAGGCTTCTATTGTATGTCCATCCTGTCCATATCTACTCTGCTTGTACAGATACTCATCTTTGTCCAGCTTGTGTAGTTTCTATTTTATGTCCAGTTTGTCTATACCTGCATCTGCTGTTCAGTTGATCTTTTCCTGTCCAGACTGTGGTATTTGTCCAGTTGATATTTTCCTGTCCAGTCTGTGGTATTTGTCCAGATAGGGACCTTGTTGGAGATGCTGTGATAGCTGTAGCAGTTGTCCAAGCTGGTCCAGATTGTCCAGTAGGACCCCTAGTTTGCTGATGAGGAACAGTATTAGAGGTAAGCGAGCAGTAGCGGTTAGTAGCACATATGAGTAGACTGGTAGTCAATGGAACTGAGTGTAATTGGTCAGCAGATTGTATATTGATCTAAGTGTGCTTCTCACGAGGCCATCGGAATCATCCGATCACCAAAACGACCCTGAGTCAGCCAACCTGACAACAGTGAGGTAAGATGAAGGGTCCAGGAACAGTATTAGAAGTAAGCGAGCAGTAGCGGTTAGCAGCAATGAGTACTGGTAGGAACTGAGCGTAATTGGAGGTAAGCGGGCAGTAGCGGTTAGCAGCAATGAGTAGACGGCCTAATATAGACAAGTATGTATGTACGTCAGCCTGAGTGTGACTCAACAGTGAAGTAAGCTGAAGGGTCCAGAAAATTAGAGGTAAGCGAGCAGCAGCTGTTAGCAGCAATGAGTAGACTGGTAGTCAATGGAACTGAGCGTAATTGGTCAGCAGATCGTAATATCATCGTATATTGATCTGAGTAGCCGCCAGTAAACCGTGCATAGATAGATATTGAATCAGAGAACACAACTACATAATACCACAGTAGGGACCAGCAGTGGCACTTACAACGCGATAATTCGGACGTGACGCGCGAATTTTGTGTTCCTTTGAAGGAGAGTCAGAAATTGAACAGGCGTCTTTTGAATGGAAGGCATAGTAACTACTACTTACTATCAGTGTTGAATCAATGATGCTGTATCCGGACATCATGAAAATGGCACAGTCTGGTAGGCGCCGCGGAACCCATAACCTGTATATTGTATCACTGAGACCTTGAGACCTCAAGCTCGCCAACCCACGAGACAGCCAACTATGCAGCTCCCTACTTCCATCGTATCCGAGTCCTCTCATGTTTCCGTCCCGCAAAGTTCATCATCTCCCATCTGTTCTCAAGCTGGAGTCCACTTTCCATGCACTACTCCCAGTGGAACTCACAGACCAGGGTTGTTCCCTGCTCCAAACAGGAAACGAGGGCCGCTTTCCAGCGGACCTGGAGAAGACGACGTCACGCACCTTTCCAAGAGACAAAAGATACTCCAGACATCGGTACGAATTTCAACCTAACTACCTCCCAGTCTTTGCTATGGCTTACTATGTCTTTATCAAGTTTAACACTGACCAGACCCCCGAAGTGAGGGATTACATGGCTACGCGAACGCTTCGCCTCGCTCAAATCAGTCGGGATGTCTTTACCACAAAAATCCGTTACCAACGTCTTCGCATGCAAGAGCTGCAAATGATGCAAGGCATATTGGTGGACGAGTTGGAAGCAAGTCAAGCATCCCTCGATCGCATGGAAGGTCAAATCGGCGAGATCCGCAGACAGGTGTATTCCACTGGGGGAGTAGCGAACACTGCCAGTAGTAAGGAACGATGGTCCTGCCTACTTGATACTAGAT
>JBBPOY010000040.1:0-27229 GCA_038091675.1 Leccinum proliferum | reverse complement strand
TGAGGACGAGGAAAAGGTGTACTTACCGTCGTCGACGTCGCGTCGTGGCATGCCGTCGCGGCCAGTCGCCTCGTCACGGTGCCAGTACTCACCTCGTTGGCGTTGGCATCGTCTTATCCGTCGGTCCGTCGACATCGTGGTTGCATCATTCGTGTCGTTGCAGCGGCGCCGTTGTCGTGTTGTGGGCACGCCATCACGTCAGTCGTCGTGTGTTGTGAGTCGTCCCGAGTCGTCGTCACAACGTCGGGGTGTGATGACGCCGGCACGCCACACTGCGATCGTCCGAATCGTGGTTGTGTAGTACGCCGTGCACGTGATCAAGCAGGAGGACAGCGGGGGTATTGGCATCGCACTCGCCTACTAAGGGCACGAGGAAGGGAAGGTGACAGTGACGGACCGTCGACAAGTCGTGTCATGTCATGTCGTCTTCCCGTTGTGCGTCCGCGTTGTGTCGTCGTGGCGCCGCATGGTCGTTATCGGTGTTCGAGTGTGAAAAAAAGCAAAAAAGCAAAAAAGAAGAAAAAAAAAAACAACTTACGAACTTGAAGTCGGTGGTGAATGACGGTCCGATCTGGACCCGCGGGTAAAACCTGTCACGGGTTGCCTACGAGTCTCTGACCATGTACCCGCACGTAGACCCGTACCCGTTGGGGAGGGTACGACCCGGCGGGGTAAGTCGCGGGTGGTTGCGCTGCCGTTACTACCGCGGGTTACGGAGTGCGTCTGTCCATCAATGTGCCGTGATCGTGCGGAACTTCGGAGTGGGCGGCACATAGTGTGAGCTAGGCGGGATACCTGCAAATTCTGACACCATGGTGGTACGCGGCCATAACTCGCGGTATGCCAAAGTTGCTGTACGTATAAGACTATAAGTATATGCATTGACTCCGAGTCGGAGTCGTGAACTATGCTATGAATCATAACTTGGAAATGCCCGACTCGTCGCGTCGGCCACGAGTCGTTGTGTGTGCCGGTATGGTCACGGTGTTGACCGCGTCATCGCATGAGTGAGAGTTACTAAGTCAAGTAATACAAACTTGAAAAGGCAAAGAAAGTTCCCCAGTGATTTACCCACAATCCCCGGAGAAACCTTGTCGATGCGTGAATATCCACCACTAAAATCTCAACCTGGTAATGCATACAATAGCACATAAAGCTTTGAAGCTTGAAGGATGCACCATAAAGTGTTTCACATCCAAAATCAGGCAAAGACAGAGAGAACTACAACATATGTAGTTGTACAAACACTGGCATCTTACGATGCTGATACTTGGCGTTCCAGCGCAATACAAACAAGAATTTCAAGGCAGTACAAATACCTAAACATGTTTCTTTTAAAAAATCGTGTCATCGAAAGAGACCTTTCGAACTCACTGTCACATTCCTTGGCTCGTCACCTTTAGAGCGGAAATCGCAGATATGAACGTCCCCTCACGTGTATGATTACCGGTGAGATTGTAATGTTCCTGATGTATCTGATCGATGGTGTCTCTCGTTAAGTACTTCGCGGCTTCATCTTCCACCTCCTCAATGACTTTCTGCGTCCAGAGCATCTGGAGAACAAGGCGGCGCTTTTCCAGGATGGCGTCATACCATGCTTTGATCTTCTCCTCGCGCGAGATGAAGAGACCGGGTATATTAAGCTACCACCATATATTAGCAATGTGGAAGAAAGAAAACGGGCTGTAACTGGACTGACATTTGTTTCATATGAGTGCTCGATGTCACCATAAGACTCATCGAGTTCCTGATGTTCAGGACTTCCACCTCCTAACGAAGTGGATAAAGTAGACGCTGGGGAACTAGAAAGGCATGAAAAGGGGGGTGAAGTGGGATGGCCAACCTCAGGTAGGCTCCCAGGTAGGCTCCCTGGTTGCTCAGGCTTGCTAACAACCAGAGGCAGAAGCGAGGGTAATTGTGAAAACCCTTGCTCGGGAAGCACAACGAATACACCACACTCAGACTGGCAGTGGAGTGTTGTTGGGTCTTCCAGCATGATTGTTCTCTTGAAGGAACTAGAGAAATCACTTGCGGCCCTTCGGGTCTTTATGTCGGGAAGATAGATTACAGAATGCGGAGTTTCGGAACTGCTTCAGCCCGCGAATGACAAGCAAAGGACCTCGGACACCAGTTACATCAAACACATCTTTACATAAGTATGTACAGGTGGAGTCTTAGAAAGCATGAAAAAGATCATCAAGAATTCAATGCGTAAGGAAGGTAAGTAGGACGTTTGACGAATTCATTGTACGCCGACAAGCAAACCGGCATCTCCTTCGGAATAGCCTCTATCCGAGAGAACGGGCTATCTGGTTCAGGGGTTTCACCGCCCAAAGCAGCAAGGAATTTCACGTGGCGATTCGTCCTTTTGATAACGGAATCGCATACACCCAAGTGGTCCGGCACTTGCGCGTACGTAGTGAATGGACCTGAAGCCTTCTCCGCTTGCACGATATGGAAATTGAGTACTTCTTCGATCTACATCCGAATCCCAATAGGTAAGATAAAATCAGATCCGGATCGTTCAGAGAATGTAAGACTGACCCAACCCAAAACCTGAGCTACTTGCTGAGCTGAAGCAGATAATATAGGAGCCCAGGTACGACGACCATCACCTTTCATCACATCTTCTAAAAAGCCAAACCAGCCTGGATAGGTAGGGTCGTACAAGGCGCGATGAACGACCTCTCGGAGGGCGTGATTGCCGAACCACAAGAATCGGCGTTCCGAAGCCGTCGAGTTCGACGAAGGCAGGATAGTGGGGTGTTCGTGGAGTAATGCCCATCCCCAGGCATGGTCATTGATGAGGATCTTCAGGTTCGAACGGAACGCCGGGGTAAAATTTTCAGGTTGGGGAAGAATGCCGGAGTAATCTCGCACGGCGTGCGGCAGCACGACAATGGCCGCTTTTCGGTAGCAATGGGTTCGGTAACGAACCCATTCTGCCGTGAACTATGAAAACAATGTTAGGACGAGTAATTTTTGAGAGGGACGTACTAACCGCAAGCATAATCGCGAGCATGAAGTTGAAGTCCCCCGGCGAGGTGGTCACATCTTGTTTGACGATGTGAAGCAATTCCCTGGTTTGGAAAGCGCCTTCGATCATATGTTCCCTCGACGTTTCGACAACCGCGATCCCTGGAATGTCGAGGTTGACCCGGACTGGAAAAGATTAGTTCGAAGGCGTGTCACAAGATTCTGTACACGAACTTGGGTCCCAAGTCGAGGCCTGCCTATTTATTGCTTTGCCATTAATCTCAGTGAATAAGCTCTTCGTGGGCTCGCGCCCGATCAGTTTTTGCGACATTCGTGCCCAAAGTAACTTCCGAGAGTCGAGAACAGCCGAGGCCCAGAACGGGGCGCCGGCATCACTAAGCTTGTGGAAAATGGGGGGTACCCCAAGGATCAAATCGAAATTTTGTAGAACCGGAGCAGAGGGGACGACGAACTGTGGAGGGGAAGTGCGAGGGGACGATGAACGGGACCTGTACGAGACCCCGCAAAGGTCTACAGCCCAAGAGGCCACTTCGGTGTTGATGATTTGGGCGAGCTCCGAGTCGGATAGAGGGGACGGAACGTCAGTGTCAACGTGAGCGGAGGAAATCTGATAATTAGCGAACAATGCGGATTCCTGATCAGTGATCATCGGCGCGGATTCTTCGGGTCTCAGGTCATCCAAAGTGGTGCTAAACGTCGGTGAGACGGTCAGACAAGCCACCGGTCCTGGGCCCGACATCGACGCGTTCGATGTGCTAGAAGGATGTGGATCGCGAAGAAACCTTGGAGTCCCGGTTAGAGCGGAGCTGCGGAGAGGATGTATTTATAAAGCGAAACTTTACCGATATTGACAGATCAGCTAGCCGAAGTTAATTTATACTAGTAGTATCGGTCCTCGATTTATCATACTTATCTGAGTAGTCTGTTGCCAACAAGCCGCACTAGGCTCTATAGCGACCGGGAGTGATCTATTTGTACATCTTGCATTGGTCCACTTGGTTGTAATTCGATGAGATTGTTTACTGACCCGAATGCACCAACATGTACGAACGCAGGCTGCGCGCCGTGCTCTCCTCACTGAGGCCTGAGGCCCCGGGCCCCAGTGGAGTGCCTCACTGTCAGAGCCGCGTTCGGTCACGTTTCGGACATTTTTCTGAAACATAAAGAACTTCCACTTACGTAACAGGACAGGACAGTCACTGCGGAGATTCAATCCCCCCCCTCACCCGCTCGGGAAGGCCTGCGGTAATCGGGGTCCTTATCGTGCCGTCCCGTGCGGGAGTCAGCGGAAGTAATTGCTTTTATTGCGACCGCGACGGAATTGCGGCATGACAACACAGTGCCAGAGAGAAACAGGGATAGAACGCAAAGTGCAAAAACAAAGACGTGAAAGACAATGCAGAACAAGAGCTCGAAAGGGGTGGGAGCTCGTGCCGTAGCGTCGTCGCAGTGGCGAGTCCATCGAGAAGCGCGATAGAATGTTACGGGGAGGTCGGAAGGGAGGAGTGGGATGCGCGTTGATGATGAGGGACACTGTCGAGACTGGACGATGGGTCTATCATCCGAACGCCTGGTACCCCGCTGCTTGTCAACACAGACGTCTCGACTATCGACACTTCCAGCTACACCGTCCCAAACGAAACGCCCTTGATCGATCCTGCTGACGTCTCATCATCGAGTGTTTTCTTTTTGCACTGTAAGGAGGCCAGCAAGTGATAAGTGGTGGCGAAACAGGACCGTATGGAAAAAACGCACCTGCGCCTCTCCACCTGCGTCGGTTTGCAACAGCACGTCGACGATCACATATTGTCCGTTCTGGTAGTCTCGATCTCATCGGGTACGCTTCGTCCGGCAATGCTGGCTCGCGATGCGAAAACGATATCGAGAGTTGGTGTAGGCAATGTCAGTTATGATGTGTTGACGACTCGTTTTGGGCCACGCAAGGGCATATGACGGAGGCCAGTGTGTGTTGGGTCGTCGCATTTGAAGATGAGGTATGACGAGAGCGCGTTGGTGAGAATGAACAAGCTAGCTAACGAAAACACATCGAACTATTGCATCAGCCTAATAAGGAAGAACGATGCTTCGCTGTACGCGCAGTTTTTATCAATGCATAGAACGGAGGGTAGGCGGCTTTGAGTCAGTGCTTAATCACGCGAAGGGATCAAACTCACGACGATACGAGGTCCGGAACTAAATGGGGAAAAACATCATTGGGTTCAATGCGAATCTTGACAGCCTTTTAGGATCAATCCACCGTTCTGGATCGAATTCATCGGCATCAGGGCGTGCTTTTCGGTATATACGGGGTTTTTCCGATATGGCGAGGCATGTTTTGTTCGAACTTGAAGGGGTGGATGATGCAAGAGGTTGCCCGACCTTTCCGCCGATTCAAGGAGCGGGTGTGAATAATCGCAGAGTCTCGTCGACGATGACTCGGACAGCTTTGACTGCGGAGGATAGATGAGTGACCGTCATCCAACTCGAATAGGTACTACTTGCTGTATTTCAACTTTTTGATATTTTCATCTGTGGGCATAGCATACCCGCATGCATCCAACACTTCTTCTTTGAGCTTTTGCGCAACGTTTCGATAGAGGGCGAGGAAGTATGTAATGTGTGTCGATAAGCAAGCCGTCTAGGTTTTGAAATGTACAGCGTTTAGCAACAGTCGAGCGAGCCATTCTCGACGGATACGCACCTCATCTCGCGCAGCGAGACATATATTAAACAGTTGGTCCCGAATCATGCCGCCGACGCTCTGAATATAACTTAGCAAAATCGTTATACCAGTATACTCAGAATGACAAACCCTCTGTACCATCGGCTAGATGTTGCAAGAACATCCTTTCTTTCAGATGCCGACTTGCTTGCACGCGGCTCTCTCGTCCAGAGTCTGGCGAACAGGTACGTGAATCCACTGTCTGATCGTCTACGTAAGGCGTTGTCTTGTCATCTCATCGAGAAGTTCGAACACGGTCCAGATAGTCCAGATAGGGAGGCCGTCAACTTCGACAATATCGAGAGGGTCCGAGTGGATTGCTTGTCGAAAAGCTTGTCGTAATCGGATATCCTAGAGCAAAGAATGGAGGAAAAGAACGGCGAGATGAGAGAGCGAACGCGGCGGCACATAACGAAGGTATGAAAATGAAAATAAGTACGCACCTCTCTCCCTGCCCAAAACACAACCTCCGTGATCTGAGCGCCCGTGACGAAGTCCTTCTGCAATACCAACTACTCCGGGATCGCGAGCAAGACTTGCTTTCTTAGATTACAGTCCGTTGTTGCGTCTTGACCAGACAGAATTGGCGTAAACCCCCCATCGCTCACGACTGAGGCGACGCGGGAGCCCTCGAGGCCGCTGCGAGCGTTGCGGGTTTCGAAGGGGTCAACATCGAAGCGGCGTTCGTGATAGGGCCCTTTGATACCTGGGCTGGCGCCAGACGGTGGTGCTGCGGCTGCTGGCCCATGATGCCGGTCAGCTCCATCTTGAACTTCTCGCACTCGGTGTAAACAACCTCCTGGGGCATCACGGTGAAGGTAAAGCCGTTACCCTCATCGTTGTTGACGGAGGCCGAGCTTTAGTCTGACCTGAGCGGCGCCTTCTCTAGAGCGCTGTGTAAAGGTGAGTGGGGTGGAAATGGGTGGCTGAAAGAGGGGACCCACAGGGAGCGTCCTGGCGGAGCACGCGCACGGAACGCGCTTTTTGCCGTCATGAGTTCGTTGAATATGAGTGTTAGTAAGTTCGGGTGTGCCTGGTATTTTTTGTAGGATGCCTTGGCGGCGCAAAGGGCGGATGACATCTGAAAGCGCGACTTTATCATGGACTACTTTTCAAAGTTCTTGCGATCCGGTAGCGAGCCGTTTCCAAAGCTAAACGTGGAAAGTATGAAAGAGTCTGACATACTTAACCTACTTGAACGCCACTCGAAGTCGTCTTCATCTCTGAATTCAGGACATCTTGTACTCATACCGGGCCGTCCACCCAACTGGGCTAGGGTTGGCAGTGGAATCGAGGGTGGTAGATTATAGGACGATGCTTGAGCGTGTCGGTCGCGCTTTCGACGTACGCACTTCGACTGGGACGTATAGTAGTCTACGATAGACTGGTGTAGCAAGCTGACCCAGTTAGCTAAGGCGATAATAATACTACATATCATGCCCACTGACCTATGAACCGTGAACGTACTCGTCTGGCCCCGCAGGACTGACGCAACTGAGCACAAACAACACCGCTCTCGAATACAGCACACTTCGAATAAACGATAGTGGCGCGTCTAACGATGGACGTCTGATTAAAATTTCACGGTGAGTGTGATAGAGCAAGCACGAACGCAATGCCGCACCAGGTTTCCGCCTGCTACTTAACAATATGATCATGGCGAGCTTGATACATCGTTCCGCACCCAGTTCCGTGTATCTTGTCCGTTTCTCCACTGCAGATTCACAGTCGTGTTCGAGGTCAGGTGGATCGAGTGAGGAATGCGACGTCGCCTCAAACATGCGCAGGAAGAGGACAACTTACACGCTCGGGAGAAACCGCATGTTGTCCTATTCATATCGGCGTTATCAAGCTATTAGGATAGAGGGGCGCGGTAGACGTGAGCGGGCTGGGGACGTGCGACGTGCGACGATCAATTCTGCGGGCAATGTTTTATTTAAACACCGACCGGTTATGCCCGGTGAGAAGGATATGTAAATCATCTACGTCATGTTCCTGTGTACCTTCTGGAGTCCTGGAAGGCCGCTTTCCAAGCTTGAAGATTGTAGTTGGTTCCGCCGGAAGCGACCGATGCAGAATTGCGCCTCCATCGTGAGTTCAGGGGTCTCGAGATCAACGGATCTGAGTAGTACTACATCAGCATCTATACGGTCAGTGGTAAATTAGGCCGAAAGATGACTCGTTTAGACCGAGGCGGGGATGGAGGCAGATCGCGTCGCCCCAGCATACATACGAATGACACAATTGATACGAATGAAAAATCCCGCAGAGTTCAGCTCGTCTCGCTTGTCTCACCGTTTAATGTTGTTGGGGAAGTTCTCGTCCAGGACAACGATGTGATGAGAGAGGGCCAGCCCGCTGGAAAGCGATCGATGGAATGACATCATTACACTGCAGGGAAAAACCCACTCAGTTCCTGAATATAGTAGCCGTTCCAATACCTTGGTCAGCAATGAGGCCTGCTGGGCAATTCGGCGTCTCGACTTCGAAGGGCTGCTTCAAGTGGCCCGGGTTTCAGTCCCGTCGGACAAACACCAGACAGCTCACCGCGACTCCGAGTCTTTGGTGGGGAAGAACCGGACGTCGTGCTTGAAAAGACAAGCATAATACGCTCGGGTGCCTCGGAAACACCTCAATAAAGTGACCGTTTCCCAACAACGATGAAAGTGATAGTTACTAGCCGACTTTGGAAACGGGACGTTTCTGATTCCGAACTTCCACATCTCATCAACAGCGTCTCGCCGAGGAAACGAACGACTGTACTCGCTGAAAAAGGAAAGGTGCTTTGGATTTCTTTTCAAGCGGCTTTGGCGTTAACGCCCGGAGTCCGAGAGATTGTCGCAGAAAAACACGATCCACCAAGGCACGACGGAACTCAGGTATCTCGGCCTCAGACTCTATGGAAGCTGAGAGTGGGCCGTTATCGTGAGCATTCATGAAACAAGTTACATCCTATTTGTGGAAATAACCTTTGGATTGAGTCTTTGACTCTGACTCCGAGGAAACATATTACGCTCGCGCAGCCAGAGAAACATCCCCGGAAGTTTATCCTCCTATTCTTGAAACTCCTTCCTTTCTCATGCGCAGCCGTAAGTGCCAGAATAACGTCCGATCATTCGCCAGTTTTCGAATGGCATGCTCCACAACCGTTGGCATCGGTCAGGTTGCACAAAAAAAAGGGCGAGTCGCGAAGCGTGTCGACGTATGCAAGTCGTGAAACACCCGGATCATCACTTGTTCTCCCTGAACAATTACACCGATGAAGTTAGCGGCCAATTTTCCAGTTTGCCTCCCTACCAGGTCACATTCCCTCTCGCAAACTATACAGAGAGAGGAGTCTTCATGCCCCAGCAGAACATTTTCGTTTCCTTGTTCTCTTTCAAAGCATTCAGTGAGTACCAGCAACCCTGCAACAGGACACAACTAAGTTACCTCCGAGCATAGACAAAGTGCAATTCACGAAGGTCCGCTAGCATCTTCAAGTCCATTTGCTCATCACAAGTTTCCCTGCCCAGCTCCCACCCTCCCATGGTGTCTTAGTGGCTAGGCAGTGGCCATGCGATGGTAATTCAAGCACAACGCATGCACAGTATCCAAATCTAGCAGATGGATCTCCGGACTTGCTGGATCGTGTCCTTTGTCTGCGGGTTGTTCTTGGCAGACCACGTAAGGGTACGGACAGGAACAGAGGGGGTATCCTTGTCGCGGAACGTATCACCTTTCGTAGAACGAATGATGATTAGCAGTTGTGCGACGCCCTTTGCAAGTAGGTAGTCTCAGAAAGAACCCGCAGAACTGCTACACAGTGCAAACTCACCTGCACGTGGCTGACCGACAGGAAAACAAGGTTAGTAACGTCGGAGTGGAGGGCGAAGGAAACAATGTAGATGATGGCGAGCGCGGTGTAGGGCGCAGCAGACTCTACGACCATGATAGCGGCGATCTCATACGGGCGGGCAAAGTCCTTCCCAAGAGCATCTCGCAGATACCTTCGAACGGTAAAGAGCCGACCGGCGACGAGCAATGTGTAGACGATGGTCAGTCCGACCTGAAGAAAAAGATATGCAAGTTGTGAGTTGATATCATAAAAGATGGCGCGGCTCGATTCCACGAGAACGAGAATGGACATAGCTGTGATCTACGGCATTAGTTACAACACGAAGAAACGAAGAAAGAAATGGTACAGACAAGTACTCACCAATCATGGCTATAAAAAGCACGGTCATGGGTATGACGATGGTTTTCTTCCATTCCCAAAGAAGGAAACAGCGGTGGAGCTGTCATGCCCATTATGAGAAAAAAGAAGCGTACAAAATCTAAGGAGACAAGAAGATACCAACCAACAAAGCTTGCAATTCCATGACATAGTAACTATAGCACGTTAATTCGATGACAGAACCCTCACAGTAAATAGACAAGAGACTTACAAGCCTAGTCGTCGCCATAACGTTTATACAGTATTCCAATTCATCAAGGATCAGCGCTGCTGGCCCACCAGGAGCATCTCGCAGGTTGATCCATATCATCTCTGTATACCGAGCATTCCCCGCAAACCCGATTGTTGCAAGGGCAAATGTAATCCAGACGTAACCAAGAAGCATCCACCTATGATGGGGAACTGAACCATGGTGGCTCGTTCAAGTTAGGGCAATCGTTGCCTGGATGGTCAAGAAAAAGACGATGCCTGGTGGCATTCGGCTCTGCCCTAAACAATCGGCGGGCTCGGACGAATACAGCACTCACCGTATGACACTCCCGAGAGCAGCATGCCGTCGAGACGAGATCTCTCGAGCCACAGGTCGGTCAGTATCAGGAACATACGACGGACAACGAGGTGTTGATAAGTTGTGTGCGAATAGTGAAATGTTCCCCACACCTTATATTCAAATCACCACCAAGACTGGCGGTAAACGGTCACGGTAATGTGGCTTAGATACGTTTGTTGCGTATCATATGGGGTGATTCCATGCCGGGACCGCTACCGAAAAAACTTTCAAACTTTCTTTTTCAAAGCATTCCCAGCGCCAAGTTGCGGAAGAGTACAATGTTTGATATCATAGGGCGTCCCACGGTATAGTCTGGGAGGGAGCGGAATGGTCCAGGGTGGTTCCTTTCTTTTTTCGTAAAAACAAAACAGTGGGGGTTGAGTGAAGCTTTCTGTTGGAAAATGCCGACGGAGTTTTTCCACATCACGCCGCGGAAAGTTGTTCTTTGTCTTTGTCGGACATTCACCCAGGGGTAAGTTGCGGGCTCGTGAAAAAAAGGTTAAAGCAATCAATCAGATACTTACGTGATCCTCGTGGCACCCTACTTTCCTTCCTAGAATCATCTAATAGATAGCATCAGGGATTTCCGTCAAAAGTAAGATGGTGTGCGGTCATAGCTAGTCTCCCGTAAGCAGACCCTAAGGTAGGAAGACATAGGAATGAATGTCCGTTCTCCAAATTTAATTATTACTGGATTACACTTGTAGCGTATGGGGGACTTTGGGGCTTTGGGTTTATCCGAGGTAAGTTCCACCGTCCTTTTGGTCAATTCTGGCGGCACTGTGACCCATGCATAGCTCGATGGGTATAATACTGCCGCCGCCATTCTGGGTTCCTACTCATAATGTTACATGCCACCCTAAAACATGTCTGGTTTGTAATGCCCGATGAGCACAGAGAAGTAGACATGAGGGGGAACGATCCTAGACCATTACCGCCTGCTGGATGCCTTCGACGTACTAGTAATAACCTTTGAATATTTCAAGACCGCCAGCATCTCTACAGAGAACCACTTTCACGTTAGGATATGCGCTGGACAATTGTGAACGTCAAATTGTGTTCCAAACGGGATGCTTCAGGCACCTCCTCAGAGATCACTCTAGCGCGTGAATGGACGATGGGTTGTATCAGGTTTACCGCAACGGTTGCGCGGGGTGTAAGCTGGGTCGTACCCCCACCGAGAAGACGTGGGAGATCAGTAACACTCCTCAGGTTACCTCACTAACCTACGTAAAGTATCTCTTAACTTGTTCTGAATTTGCAATACTATGCTTACTCGGAAATGATCAGGCCAAAATTCAAGCACTTCGTTCCGTCTGCCTTGAATGCGACACCCAATATTCCGGATGAGACCCATAGCCATGGCAGGATCAAGCAGGATCGAGATGTACGTCCCGTACGAAAACTGTCACAAATTGTCAGCGTTTACAACAAACGACACTGTCTCACGCACACTTATATATGACTGTGAAGGGCTCGCCTAAGCTTTTCATAAAAGGCCACACAAACGTTATGGCTGCCGACATGATATGAGATCATGGTGTGTTGAGCACACCCGTCGACGCATATGATCAGATACATATACCTTGTTCTATTTGCAGGCTAACACTGACCGATCCTGATAATCCTCGAAGAATCCACGAGCAGTGTCAACGACCCGAACGAGCAGACACCGAGGGGACTTACATGTGGCGTCGGCACACTTATTCTGAAAAGATTTAGACCATAATCATACGGAATCGGGAGTCTCCCCATGCAGTTACGTATCCGAGCCTGTTTAATCGTGTCAGCTTAGATCCGCAAGACCACACAACGCGTACACTAGACAAAATGTTACCTACGGTGCGCACGTGGTCAAGCCAGCTCTACACCCGTCGGGTTGTCACCGTCAGTTACTTCAAAGCGAACTGGCGGAGAAACGGCGGCACACATACCTGAGAACGACCGTCCACCCCTCAGGCTTGAGGCCCCCCGGGCCATCGAGTGTTTCGCCTGCATAGTTGGCATACTTTCTCGTCAACTCTACTCCCTTGCTGGGCTCTAAATCATTCACCTTATCTTCGATTCTGATCGCAAAGTCGGTTTGTTCACAGAGTCTCAGGAAGCGATACTGCTTTCCAGGAGCGAGCTCAGTGCGATTACATTGGACTCCTTCGAGTCAAACTCATATTTATCCGGTGAGATGACTTCGCAAGAAATCTATGGCGCTTACGAGCGGGCACTACGAGCTGACACAGAATTGAATTTAGAGAATTACGACAGAGAACTAGACAACGAAGCAGAGAATGACGGATCAGGATCAACACGCACCTCTCGAAAATAAAGAAAATGGGTAAGGACAACTTGAATGAAAGGCCTGCCTTGCCTGCGTGGAGTACAAACATGCACGTTCCGATGTTCAGTCCGCTTTTTATTGGATTGAGCGGATGGATATGATAGGAATGAGCTGGCAAGTAGTACTGGTCGTCCGAGAGTGGTGGTGGTGAATAAGGTGTGACGCGTGACTCAGAGCACCGTCACTGATTCGGACCCTCCGAGTCGGAGCAGCCGCAGTGCACTTCATCTAGCTGCCAGCGATGCTGGCAAAGGCTTGCTTGCGACATTCTGCCAGATTTTGAATGTATTGTACAGGTGTTAACTTTCTGGGGTCATGAAAAAGTAATGGAGTCGGTATGTATCCTTCACTAGTGGTCATAAATGCTAGCTGTACCATTAGTGCATACTTCCGGCGGCACCCCCCTGATTCTATGGGGGAGTTTTTTTCTCTCTCCAAGAAATTGAAGAATTCAATGGCGCTGGAGAGAAGCTAATTATAACGGTAGTCCCCTCTGCCGAAGCCACATAATCGCATACTACGGGTCGTTCCGGAGCGCTGAGCAGTGACCGCGGGAATCTGCGGTGGGTGAACTTGCTTTAAAGTTCGGGAGCTTTCTTTACAAAGGCGGCCCACTGGCCGGCGGAAAAATGTAGTCATCATGCGCACGCATACGCGGGAACGGAATTTGTTACCGCACCAAGCTTCTGGTTAGTAGTGCGAGGGTAAATTATAGGGTATTCACTATACTATGACCTAGTATAGAAAAAGTTCAGCAAACCATGATTGTGCAGATATCATTACTTGACGATGTCGATCAGTGATAAAATACCATCGACGGCGACAACAGACATCACGAGCGTTGCCTCGCATTAAGAGTTCTGCTGTTGCCGCTGAACCTTCTCGAGCGCCTCAGGCTGCGGATCCCAAGGCGGTGGGTATCTCGCATCGATCAGATTCTGATCCGCGAGTGTGTCCCTCATTCGATCCCTGGCGTTCATGCCCATCCGGGCTCGACATTGAACGGGACGAAGCTTCGTCCTCGTTATCCCTGCGACACACGGAAACCGTCGACAGCGTGAGCAACGCAACTGCTCCTTGAATCACGCAAGCGCTAACCAGCTAGAACATGTCAGACGTTGTATGCGTTGAACGTAAACACAAATAGAAAGATCCATTTACCGTTGTCAAAGCCCACGCTGACCACGAAATCCCCATCAGGATATCGCATACGCAAATGTTCTTGATAGTTTCGTAGTTTGTCGATTTCCCGCTGGGAGAACGTTATCAAGAGCATGGACACTGCAACGCAGGTTACAGCGGTGAATTCCACTTCTTGATCTGCGTTCCGCCGTCGTTCCGCCTGCTTTTCAGCTTCGCCTTCTCGACGAGAAAACTTGGTGGGATCAGGACGCGGCTCTACGCGTAAGACCACACATACACGTCAGTCACGACGAACAACGAGGTGATCAAGGAGAACTGACTCTGCGGAGATGCCTTGACGGCCTCATAAATATCATCCGCCCAGTGAGTTGACAGGTCCGTTTTCTGCGCTTACTCCTCCAATGCAACCAACAGCTCATCCTCGATTGGATCGCGAGACAGAAGAACGCCATTCCTGTCCACATTTTCACCTGCCAGTGAGGGTGTTCTCATAAAATTTGCGGTCGGCGCGGTGAAGATGGAGTGTGGTAGTAACCAAAGCCTGGGGAAATGGGTAATTTGAGTGTCGACACCCCGAATAGCTTGCGTGATGCAAGCGATAGGGCGCGGCTAGGCGCGTTGGAGGCCACTCGTGTAGGGGAGGACGAAAGGGGAGGTGCAAGAGGGTGTGGTGGGGGGAGGAAACGTGGTGTTGTAATTCGTGGGGGTCGGGGCGGTGACAGGAGAATTCGAACGGGATGAGGATGGTGGACGGTCCGAGGAATACGTTTCGTCTGCAAGGGGAGATCCGACAGGGCGATGCTCGCGAGAGATCTTACGACGGGCTGTGTTGAGTTCTGTGGATCATTTGATGAGCGATCTACATGGATTGGCAGTATGGGAAGGAACCTGCCATCAACACGCGATTGAGCGCACGCACATTACCGACGAGCACATATTCTTCTCGGATAATCCCATCCTCTCTGATTCCCCAAGAACCTTCGGTGGATAATGGCTTTAGTACTGGCCGTCCTTTGACGTTTTCAGGGATCGGGTCAGATTCCGCGTCAGTTTGGATTTGAGGGGGTTCGAGCGAGACTGGGGGTGTCTTACCCACGCCGCGAAGATGAACTCGTCCCTATCGATCAACGTCAATCAATGAAATACTGGACAACTTTATGCACTACCTTCGAGAAGAGGGACTAGGGTACGGCAACCGGATCAACCGATGTCTCCTCCCTTCGGCGAAAATGAAATTTGATGGGTGGGATCATCACCTTGGGATCGAGCACCTCTGGGGGGGATCACTGTGTGATATTCTGGGATCCTATTAACAGGTGGCTCCTCATCTTCTGTTTGCATACTGAGTACGGAGGTAACGGCGCTTGCACGCAATGGAGGTGCAGAGGCTGGACGAGGAAACTTCGTTTTCGCAAGGGCTTCACTTTTTAAGAATTCTTCAAATGTAGCGCGTTCCACTGGTCGACGCCGCAGAAGAGCACGGATAAGATCTTTGATATCAGCAGGCACGGTCAGTGGTTCCTCCGGTTTGGTCGACGTAGAGTGTGAAGGGGCCGATTTGAATGCGCACGCGACAGACCCTCGTCCGGGAACTTTGGAGTGTTCGATTTTCTTAAGAAGCTCGACGTGATTTTGCGCGCTTTCATATTGCAGAATTTCGGGTGCCGTGTACAAACTGAATCTGAGCTCTCAGTGCTGCACCCATTGCCGAGTTGGATGCGAACTTACGGTGAACCACAGAGTTTCTGCCAACATTGCGTTGGGAAGGGAACGTGCGAACCCAAAATCAGCAACCTTCAGAATTGGCACCTCAATAGGATGCCCTTTCGCGAGTGCGTCAGGAGGAGATTCTGTCCTCCATCAGCATGGATACACAAAAAAAGGCAAGACGAGGTCTACCTGTGGCTTGATGTCTCGATGGATAAGGTTTCTAGTGCGTATAAGTTCAAGTGCTTGATCTGTTGAAAGATTTGTCAGTCGTGCGAATGAAATGAAGAAAGAAACGCACCAAGCTGGCGCAGAAAGCTGCGCGCGACTATCCCATCTAGGCCGCCAGATCTTGGATGGGGATAGTACTGCAAGGCAGCTCCTGGAGCTGGGGAGTATTCAAGGCTCTCGCCCCGACCACGCTTCTTCATGTAGTTGGTCAGGTCACCGCCTGCACAATATTCCATGACGAGAAATGTGCTTCGTTCCGCGCGCTAAGGGAGTATCTGTGAGCACGAGACGGAGAACAGATAACCCCGAACAATAGTAGAAAACGCTTCCGGGCAAGTAGAAGACAGGCAAGTGTGATGCGATGCCCTCCTTAGCATACAAGCGACTTTGCTCACGTTCGACAGAATAGAACTGACTCATACCACAATGTCGATGAGCTTCGTGACATGGCGATGTGACAATGACTTGAGTATTTCGATCTCGCTTTGCAGATTGTCGACTCGGAGTAGCTTGGTTGTGAGGATATCCTCTGCGAACGGACTTGATGGCGACTGACTGATGTGTTTCCTGATAGGCAACGACATAGCTTTGAGCTGGCGAACCAAAGAGACGGCAGCGTGATACGCACCTCGTGGTATCCTTTGACACGGTTTCAAAGCTCCCCTTTCCAATGTCGCTCACGATCACGTATGGACGAGCTTCGTCGTCCTCAGTCGGGCGTCTTGTAATGGACTTGTAGTAATGTAGTTTCGGAACATGAGGGTCAACGTCGAATTTCATTTCTGAGATGGCAGTTCCTACGACGATCCCCACGAAAGGCTATCTAGTGTCTTTTTCACAGAGGTGGTTTCAGATTTCTTGACTCTGCTTGAGTCTGTTTTCTTCTAGCCAATTGAAGGTACCGATTGGACCGCGATGTAGTTTGGGAGCTGTGGAGCAGCTCATCGCGATGTGTGGCGAAGTTGGTATGGTAGACATAGTGAATGTGTGGAAAAAGGGAAAAGGTGTCGGACGTGACTCATCATCGTCACGGTTAGGTTGATGACCGCGACCGCGTTGTTGTCTAGAAAGTATGAATCGAGTCGATCTTTCCGTGTGGTCCCAATTTCAACTGCATACTCAGGCTTTGACAGCTTATACATGGCAGGAAGTGTCTGCAATCGAAACGTAGTTGTTCAGTGACGAAACCATTCAAAATTTTCGCATAGCGCTACGCAATGTCTAGAGTATGAATCTCAATCTCGGTCGTTAAACCCTAGCCCACAGATACATTGCACCACCAACTAGAACTCATAGCCATCGCAACGAGAATAATCTTCCTCCCCATCCGAGTGGTTTGAGTGATCCGAGTCCAAGTCCAAGTCCAAGTCCAAGTCCGAGTCCAAGTCAGATTCCAGACACAAATCAGCATCTGGCATGTCACCACTGCTATCATCATTGTCAGAATTTGGTTGAGCTGCCTCAGCGGACTTAGCATGATCATTGGAAGCAATATCGGTTGAGTTCTGAATCACGTCAGTAAATTTGCAAATTGAGGTGGAGGAGACTTACGTCTTCTTCGCTACTGGAATCATTGTAGCCAATGTTTTCTAAAGCTCTCCTGGTGTGCGCATACAAATGTCCGACGCCAAAACCCCAGTGATAACGCATAACCATATCACGGTCCACAAATCTAATGCGCGCTGATTGTTAATATGTTGTAGTAGAAAAATAAAGGCAAATACCTGTTAATGTAATAATAATTCCAATCATCAGCGTCGTGAGCCGACCGAGATGCGGCAATGCGATCAGGGCGAAGTCTTCCATCTGCAAACGATGGAAGAAGATGACAGCCTCGCAGGACGTCCGCTGGGTCGACAAACCCGAAGGCATCGCCTGAGTTCATTGGTAAAAACTTCCCTTTGTCGAGAATATGTTGGTCCCACCCTACAGTAGCAGGAAGCTCTGGGATCTGAAACCATCGCACCCAAAGGAATTCTAACCGTCTTGAGAGATAATCCTTGGATCCTGGACCGATGAAAATTACGTTCGCGTGGAAGACACCTAGAACACGAGCATAACAAAATGGGTGGTGGTTGGGGCCGCTCTCGTGGGCTAACATCATGATATCCCGGCGGTCAGTGGAAGGATTTACGGTGTCGGATTCACGACGGAGGTCATATGTCGTGTAGTTTATGCGGAATAGAGTGTGACGATACATACGGCCTCCTTTAAAAATTACTTGATTGAGGGTCGAGAGAAAATCATCCGAATCCGACGGCGGTTGAGATAGGACGTCTTCGGGATCGAGACCACAATGCATGTTGCGGACACGAGGCAAGAGGTGTGATTTGAGTTTCACAACAAAATCCTGCAGCAGTCGTGAGACCAAACCTCGACTCATAGATAACGATACGAACATACTTTTGCAGCTGGGTCATCAGAGTTTTTTTGTGCGAAAGTGTGTACGTCCTCCGGGAAGTTTTGGGACATTCCAATGACATGATGTCGTTCAGGTGCATCCGGCGTCGGGTCCATCGCTTTATCGAGTACTTGGTTTTGGGTCCTGATTCGCCGAATGCGGTGTTGACGTTGTTCCATAGAAGCAAGTTGTGCGGTAAATTCCTTGCGACTGGTCCTCGCGAACCGTGCTTTGCTGGTACGATGCTCAAGTTCCCCCTGGTAAATCAGATCATGTCAATAAAAACTAAATTTAGTATGGTATGACGCACACATTGAGTCGAATATGAATCTGTAGTGCCGTACAGTTTGATCTGGGAAACATAATCGCCCAAGGCATGAAGTTTGTACGTTCGAAGGTTAAGAACCTTCGGCTGGCGATCACTTGCTGCCGCTGCCCTTGAAGTTGAAGCTTTGCCAGTACGGTCAAGGCCTTGGCGAGTCTGGCGTCTGCGGCGGCTTTCTGCTTCACGGCGAAGTTCCCTTGTAGAGAAGGTAGGACATGTCTCTGTCACGAATTGACGAATTTTGCGACCCAGAGACCGAGTGGTCGTATCCAATATGTCGAGCGTTTCGTCCGTGTGCATTCTGAGTTTTGCTAACCCATGCCAGTACGCGAGGACGAAGAGGAATTCCTGTACTACCCTATCATACGGCTCAGGAAACAAGCCCCTGAACACAGGGATAGCGCACTGGATAAGTGCTGTATTAGGATGTGTCTCTTCTGCACGGTGGAACATGAAAACGCTCGTGCACTCGCCTGCAACAAGTCCTCGAAGTCACGCGCGGCCATTTTCTTCAATTCGGATACATTCCGTCTGAAACGCCGGATCGTACCACATCCAAATGTTGGAATCTCGCGGTATCTTAGGAGTATGTTGAGCAATGTCAAGAGAATGATCTGTCAGCCCCTACCTGCGATCAAGTTCAGCGAGCCTATCTCCCTTCAAGCTATCCAACATCCTCAGCAAATGTATGAACACAGCCTTCCAGACGCCAAGTTCAAATTCATGTAAAAGGTCAACCACAAGCATTAAGAAAAAGTCGAATCCCGTGTGGTGAAGCCGTTCAGAAAATGCGTTCTACACAAGCGTCAGCGGTGGAAATTCAAACTGGTGCAAGTGAGCAACCCACCTGAGTAGGAACCAAGGACTCCGCCTTAAGGAGATCTTCAACCCGGGAAGCGTTCACGACATAGTTCTGTTCATAGATTAGTCTGCGCACAGAGGAAATCTTAGCCCGTCTTTCATTGTTATCCTTGCGTGCCAGAATTTGTCGTTGAAGGATATCCTTGTCCGTTGCCAGATCCTGTACCCTATCTATTGGAATGGTACAACGAGGGCACGGGCATGCCCCGAGGTTGCGAACATTTGCTATTAACACTCTGCACATATGAAGTCAGTCACACCATTTACCCCGATGGGGTACTAAGCAGAAACGTACTTTTCGGGGTAGTCTGCCGAATAAGTGAAGATACGAGGATACAGCCGCCGTTCTATCCCATCAGCACACACCATTCTGATGCCATGTTCATATGCGTGGACGAATTCATCGTCAAGAATTTCCCTCCATTGGGCGTGAAAAAGTTCTCGGTGACAATGCGTAAAAAATGCATTACCCGGGAGCTTATCTTCACCGCTATCAAATATAAAATCTCTGAAGTCATCTGGCAACTGTGCGTTTCCAGATCAGAAACAACATTAATTTACATTGCCCAAACTCGGAGAGTCACGAACCTGTTGAAAATAAGCGACGTGGCTGCACAGCTTGGACGATGGCTTGCTTCTTTCATTCTTAGAGTGGTTTCCCAGAAATACGTACAAAGGCCATAACTTCGCGTCTCCAAAGGACGTCAACTGCGTCGCATCTGACCAAAACATGAGTGCGACAATTCGCCTTGGCAAATCACACCCAGGTTCTGGTGGTGTTTCCTGAAGGCGATTATGAGCTTCGATGAACGCTTGGGAGGTGTACAGCTCGCCGTGAATTCGGATGTCGTGATCTTTGTGAGCGGGACGCCAGAGCAATTCGTAAGGTTCATAGTATACCGGTTGGTTCAACGCGGGATCTTTGACCTTCTCTCGCAGAACAGAGATCAGGGAACGGTAGTAAAAATCGGGAACTGTGTAGCTGTGGGGACCGGGATTGGTAGTGCGCTTTGAAAACGGTACCGAGATGGTTACAGTCTTGCGTCTCCACCCCAGGTTGTTGTCCATGCTCCCGATAACCGTTGAGCTTCCTTCGTCGTCGAACGTCGCAGAAGATAACTCCTCAGCGGGCGTGAGTTTTCCTAATTCACGATTGATTTTTGTCCACTGAGTACTACAAACGTCATCCGGCTTAAACTCGGAGCTCCCGACAATGGTAAGGAGGCTTCTAAAGTCTCGTCTGGACTTTGTTGTGCTTTGATTCCAGTACCAATCCGAGAGGAGAAAGGAGCTTTCGTTTGGGAATGGGTGAAAGGGGTTCTCGACGTTGCTGTGTGCTCTGATCGACTCGAGCCCAAGAGATTCATCTGGACAAGGATTGGTGGATGAGTCTTCGGGATCGTGTACAGGGAGCATTTCGCTGTCGTACACTCGGAATAGGCCGAATGAGTTTGGCTGAGTCTGGAATATCTGGCGGGACCGTGGTTGGGAATGTGGCAGGGCCGAGGAGCTATTAGACGTGGCTGGTAGCGGTGCTGGTGCTGGTGATCTAAGGCCAGTAACAGTGGCCTCCGGGGGAGGCAGAGGCAGAGGCAACTCTGGCAGCATATCTCTAAACCGTGTCGGAAGTTGCCTGTTCGGCCGACGGGTCCTCCTCAATGAGAGCGGTAACGAATCATCTTGCTCAACAGCTGAGTGGATGCTCTCTGCTTGATTGTCTCCATCTCGGGAGGTCTGGGAAAGTGTCACTGTTTATTACAAAATCGCATGACAAAGGACCAAACCTGTCCATGCTCATCAAATCCAACAGTACTCCTGATTTCAGTTAGATGGGCAGCTGCGACGCGCAGATTCTGAGATTCCGATCCCAGCGGGGTAGTAGCATCAGGTCGAGGAAGCGACTCTGAGCCACCTGAGAGGCGGCGTTTCTTTCGATACGCTGCCTGAGCTTGTGTAAGAGCACTCGACAGTCGTTTCCTGCCAGCTTTACACGCTTTCGAGTGTTTCGTGAAGGCTGAACTCTGGGTGAAGGAACGTCCACAGACACATACTTGCGAAGTATGGCTTGACATCCACACGCGAGTTCTCAGCAGCTGTTTGATAGGACAACCAATGTTAACCTCCCTTATTATCACAAGAATTTGATAATACTGACCGTGTTGATTAATGCCTAGCTGTTCGAGACAATGTATCACAGTCACGGTCGACAAAGTCTGGGATCAGGCAATGAAGGGAGATATGAACCTCGGAGCCAGTTCCAGCTTATGGAAGTGGTTGGGTGAATTGGCACTGTTACTATTGGCGCGGCAGGCGCCGGGGAGTGAAAATCGCCTGACTCAACGTAGTCGGGTATCGACCATTATTCAAACTCAGCCTCGGCCGCTTGGAGTCTAGAGCGCTGGAAATGAAGCCAGCGCATGTTGCCACAGCGAAAAGATGTGAATGTACTTACCAAGATTTAATTATCCTCACTGAGGACGCTGAGGATAGTTGAGATGGGCTTGGTTCCTAGCTGTTGGCAGTCCTTCGAGTCATTTGTAACAGCTGTTTTATTCAAGATTTTGAACGCGGTACCATTCAGTAGCTTCTTCCCGAGCCTCCAGACAAACATCGAATTCGCTCGACGGAGAAATAATCGAGATTTACATTCCGCACCCAGGCTACTAGTACGGCGCTCGTAACACCCATACGAACTAGTTTTCCACCTACAAGACGTGTCAGTTTAGAAAGTGACGGCCGACTTGTAAAACCAACTTACTTTTTGACTGTCCAATCTCCCTCCATTGACGATCTTGTAGGTACCGAAACCAACATAATACACTACGTTGATATGTCCCAGAGGATCGTTTTTGAGTTTGTGTGCCTGGGGATCCCATATCCGAGTTTGAATGAGCGAGAACGGTGTAGAAGCAAAAGCGATGCGGTTATGTGAATGTGAGCACAATCGTGCACGAGAATGGACAAGACGTGCTTTAGCAATGCCGTCTTTTCTGGTGCTGAAAACCATCCGCGAGTCCGCGCTCCATGCGAAGCGGTAAACAGAACCGATGAGACCGTGGAACGGCCACGAACTTTCCAGATAATCGCACCTAAACGGAAACGTACACATAAATCTCGGACAAAGAATGTAATGCAGGATAGATATGAGAGACTCGGACTCACCAGCCCACCCCGTACAATCCCAGAAGCTCATAACACTGTCCCACCTTGCACTCGCTGCTCAGCGCCCATCGGGCGAAACACAGCGTGTAAAACCCATCTTTGATGGCCGGTAAGTCGATCCACTAACTTTGATTCGCCGCCTCCGGATTCAGGACGCAGATGAGAAGAAAAATCGCAGCCTGAGGGAAGAGGTAGGGTGATCAGACCCGGATGGATGGACGTCCACTTCAATCGTATAGAAGAATCATACTCTCATCGTCCAATGTTGGTCGGTGTGCGGTGTGATCGAATGGGCCAGTCCAGAGCACAAAGTAGGTGTTGAGAACAAAGGTAGGAACCCAGTGTGTGTGGTCACTGAGGACCAAAGTTACTCGCCCTGCGAGATAATCAGACTTCCTGGTCAATATGGAACGAAGGGCTTGACCACCTATGCATCCCGTACCCCCTCACTTTGCATTATACAGTACACCTCTCTCCCACCTTCACCTTCACAATTGATGACGTTGACACTCGCCCATGGTATTCCAGCCGTTGGCAGTGGTAGACTAGACGTGTACGGTGCCATCGGTGGACAACGAAGCGAAGCGTGTTGGGACAGGATTTCTAATTTATTACCCATCACATATGCGATTCAACGTGACGACCGGCTGCTCGTATATGCATGCAAGCGAACTCACCCTCTGAGTGGTTTTTCATCGCGTCGCCTGTCGTCTTTCTTGACTTTGGGTCCCACAGTCTCGTGTCGGTCGTGCCCACCGCGGGCGACCTTGCGCTCGAGAGGGTCCCGGTATTAAGGTTCGTCGGAATAGGTTTTGCCAGCCTGAATCCCTGCAGCGAAGAGGGCACCGTAAGAGGGCGTGAAGAGAAGGATGCATATAATATGTGCGAGGAATGGTCTAGATTCATAGTTGTAGGACACGCGCCCCGGATTAGTCCGTAATCGACGATGGGACGCATGTTGACATAGGGGACATACCTAACAGAGTGGTTCAACAATGTATGGCAAGACGTACTACTTTGAATGCGGACAGTGGCGAGCGTCAAACGTCAAACAACCAGGACGCTTTCTTCTGAAAACGTTTGTGATGGTGTTCTAGGATGGCGTCATGGATGGACATAGGGATGACGATGCGAGTCGGTGCATTGGGTTTTGTAGCGTCCTTGGGTAATCCTCTTGCTCCTGCGAGCAATTGAAATTGTAAGTGCCAGTGGTAAGTATAATTCGAGCGTTATCTTGTCCGTTCCTTGGCTCCTAAATTGTACTTATTCATTTTCGAACGCTAACTCCGTGTAAGTTTCTTATTCCTGGACCTTGTACTACTTAGGACATGACTCAGATAGAACCTTGCAAGGAAGGTGATAGTCGTGTCCCAGTGTAGGTAGTATAAAAACAAAGTGCACAAATCACTTTTTTGAGCACGGCAAAGTAAATACAGTAAGCTACAAGTAGAGATATACACTACAACACGACAACCCGTCGAGGGCCGGGGCCGCTAATGGTGTCAGCGACGGATGCGTCGCGAGACGAGACCAGATTGGGTCGTGAGGGCCGCCTGGGGCAACGGTTTCGTCCCTGGAAGCTGTAGGGGCGCGTAAACGGTGAGGAACATTGATGCGGCGCTGGGATCATCGGTCTATACGTATACCTCGAGGGAGGTAGCGCCGTTCGACGCGGTATTTCCGTGGTCTACAATGAAGTTGAGCACTGGGTGAACGAGACGGTGGGCCACACCGATGCGATGCGCGAGCGCACACAAGTCGCGAATGGGAAGGTGCGCGGCAGCCATTGTGGCATGTACGCTGGTGTAGAGGGAGACAGGCGAACACGGCAGCGCATCCAACGAGGCCGCCGCAGATGATGTCGGAAGTGGCACAACTTCGCCGCTGTACTCGATGCCCACGCACTGAGCGAGCGTGGGACCTGGGTACCAGCTTAAACGAACAAAACTTCGCGCTTGTTACAAGGCGTTGATCAGTGGATTCCACTGTTCCACAACCCCAGTGAGCGAGAAAATTTGAGACCATGTAAGACTTCATGTTACTTGGACATCTCGACAGCCATTTGCTTGACCATCGGGCGACGGCGATTGCAACGCATGCAGGTGTACATAGGCTTGAGACGACACTGGCGCTACGAACTGCATGCCGAGATTGTGCCGAGAGCTTCCCAAATATAAACTCCGAACGTTTCTGATCTTGGAGGCGCTCCATCGTGCTGCAACGGGCTGTAAGGTAACCAACGTCCGCGTTCGCCGAACATCGCGGACTGTCGTACCCCGAAAGAATCCCGTCCGTGTCCTCTGTGTCCCCCCTGTATCCGCCATCAACCACTTGGAGCGCCTTATCAAGATTATATTATAATGATCGCGATAATACACGGACATGATACAAGTGCTCCAACAATGTTCGCCGCATCGGCTTATCACCACTCATAGTGCAAAAAGGTGCCGCCGTATACATACATGTCTGTTACGACGAATCGGATAAGAGGGGAGCCACCAGCACGAGACAGATAACCGATAGATAGAGAGAAGACGTTTACGTGAATCGAATTGCGTTCCTGCGGAACACCATCCTGGAGCCTGAGGCAATTTTATTGCTGACACCTGGCCCTCAGGGGCCCACGAAACACATCGATTGAATAGATAATAGATCGGCGGCGATCGATTCGGATGGCCGTCGAGGGATGGCAAGAAAAACAACACGCACCGAGAGAGTCCGATTCGGGGACGGTCGACCCACTTACTGTGCACGAAGGACGTGTGTTTTTGTCCGATAACAGCGAGGTGTTGACATTCGCCTCCACTCGCCACTGCCTCCACCAAACCTGCCTTCAAATCGATCGACCAATCCGTTGCTTTATGGCAAAACCCTGCCCCTGCGACGACACAACAGACTAGCGCGCGAAGCCACCTGCCCACCTCAATAAAATTTAATTTGCATCGTTGCATACGGATGGACGTAACGCCCAACCTACTAAAAAAGCCATCGTCAGTGAACTGAAAGGAAATGGAAAGACGCCGCCCTAATGCAATATTGTCTAATATCACACCCGCGTGCGTGCTCGCGTCGCGACCATGACATGGCGCGTCAGAAACACGTGTGATGAACGTGCTGGCGACGCGTCACCGTCCTTCCTGAGGTTCGCAACAGAGTTGAACGTTGTGAACTCGAATAAGTAAAGTCAAAAATTTAGAATTTTTTAAGAAAAAGAGAGAGAACGACTCGGAGAGGGTCCAAGAGAAAAAGTGTAGGGACACACCCAATCTTCTTTATTAAAGTAGCTAGCGTGAGAAATCCAGTTGTCTCAGTGGACAACTTCAGCTTCTGATTGGCTAGCTTGCATGAGAATTAGCGACAACGCGAAAGTCTGATTGGCTAGCAAAAATTTCATCCGGAGTGGGTTGAACCAGCTACGTTCAGACCCAGCCATCGTATCCACTACACCACGCTCGAGGACAGCTAGAAGCATAGGCATGCGCGACAGCAGGCAAGTGTACCGACGTTCGCCGCACTTTTATTCTTCCTCATTCGGCCTCAGCGTTCAATGCTCGACTTCGACTCAGTCCAACAGTCCGACGAAAGCGTTCACGGACAACTTCTCACTTTCAGAATGGCACACGCGCGGATGAACCAGCCCCATCAAAAGCGACGCACGATCGCGATCGCAATCAAGTCTAAGAATTGAGGTATGTGCCCTATTGCTTGCACCATTTCTATTTCATGACCAGATTGCACACGGAACTTAGATTCACACCCGGGCCAAGAACATCACAGTCAGAGTAGTTGAAGCACGCTAGGGAATCGCACGGGCGCATGAGCGCTGACCCATACCTGTACCCGCACGCGGGTTCACTCGAGGGTCCTGCATGACGTGAACGACAACGATGAAGACTCATGTACTGGCACACACGCACCCTCACCGGCCTCACCCGCGACAACGACGACGACAGCATGCATGCACCCTCACGCACAACGCCGACGATGACACGCATACACCAGAGCGCTTGCTGTATCCGTACGCACACAGTCAGTGGCAGTCACTGAACCCCCCGCATCACACACTGACGAGCTACCAGCTTCCACTTACAATATCGCCGAGAAATGGGCTGGAAAGAAAGTCATCGTGTTCGCCGTGCCCGGCGCGTTCACCGTGAGCTATCTGACTGCATCTCCCGTCTAAGATGTCCCGCTCAACGACCGTCAACTAGCCAACCTGCCACGTGAACTCCCTGGCTACATACAGAACCGTGACAATTCATGCAAGTTGGAGTTGATGTCGTCACTGTGATCGCAGCGCAGTGATCGCACACGCTCCTTCGCACAACGATAACGACACCCTCACCCGCAACCTGTCGACTCGACGACTCGACAATGCACGGCAACACAACACAACATCAACATCAACATTAACAACACAATGCCCACTGGCGACACGGACGGACGACGACGCGGCGTGCTGGCAGCACCACCGTCACCACGCAATGACGTCGTGACGACAATGACGAAAACAGGCACCACGCGACGACGAAGCAACCCGCGCATGGGTACGGGTACGGGTATGGGTGTACCACAGCGG
>JBBPOY010000039.1:0-27289 GCA_038091675.1 Leccinum proliferum | reverse complement strand
GGACTTACCAACGGGGCAGTGGCGAAGTGCCAATCCGACGAGCGGTGTGGTGCCGAGGAGACGCACCAGGCCGTCGTCCCTGAGCGTAGCCCCTATTCCTGCGAGCTCGAGGAATTCAAGGCGAGGAACAGGATGAGCGAGGTTCGAGCACGCCTGAACATGACTTTCCGATCCGCAAGCCACTAACTCCTCCAACGCGGAGTTGTGCGAACTGCGTGCAGCCTTCCCCAACGTCACCAACGTGTCGTCGTCGATCATGCCGAATCCAGATACTTGATTCTTTGAGCGCAAAGGCGGGCGGCTCGTGCTATAACCGCCAATGTTGGCGCATCTGCCGATATGAGACGCAAGTACGTCAAATGAATGTCGCATTGGTGATGTCAAACTGCGCAGGAACGGCGAGCGGACGAGAAAACTAATTGGGTTGTCAGCGAGGCACAGCCTCGCAGTGCGATCGCGGTCAGTTGCGTGTAGTTCTTCATCGTCATGGAAGTGGAATTCGAATGAGTCTTGTGCGTTCATCTTGTATCTTATCAACAACCGTTCAGTTGCGTCCGCGACCATCTCAATGCATTCCATCTTTGGTCGGATAGAGATTGCGTGAAGTATTCGTCTGCCGCATTGAGCCGGGTGTAGGAAGCAACAAGGACATTCCGTCAATCCAATAGGGAACTATATTTTTGACCGAGTGCACAGATCCTCCAGTGTAATAAGCCCAACTCTAGTGGGCATTTCCTGAGAAATTGAAATGCGAGATGTAATCCTGTTTGTGTGTACAAGTATACGGCAGTTCGAATTCGTGGACGAAGCGAAAGCGGAGAGCGTATGAGATCGCTAGGGCCAAGGCTTGAGATTCTGCTTCAGTACGATTATGATGGAAAGATAGGGTTGAAATTGCATGCGCTCCGGTATATCCTGAGCCCCGAATCATATTGTCATATTCTGTAAGAAGGTTCAAAGACCTGAAATATAATAATCAGTGCCGACTCTACCAGGAGTAGATGAATAGAATATACATCTTGGTATTTTATTTGGGCTTGAGCTGTTCCTCGTACTCTGCTTCGTCGTCATCTTCTAACACCCAATTGTACTCGTGGCCATCGCCAAAAACGCTGTGGATTTTGTCCCGAGCACTAGGGCAGGTGAGTAAGGGAAGGTCACAGGGCGTCGATACCAGTAAGATCCGGTCGAGAGCCTATTGCTTATTCGAGTTTTTCCCTCTCCCTAGTACATCTCTCCTCACGTTCGCGCTCGTCCATAACACCAGCATCCTCATCTCCTGCCGCCCCCTGCCCGCCCACCATCCCAATTGCGCCGAATATCTGAACTTGTGGCAGATTGGCCGCTGACGAGATCATCTTCGGAGGACTCGACCCTTGCTTCCGTCTCGAAGAGAATGTTGGAGAACCGTTCTCACAGCCACGGCGAAGCCGTGTCAAATGGCTTTTGAATACAGTACCTGTGTTTTCTTCCAGGAGCTCCAAGTCGCCTTCTTCTGAAGCATCCTCCTCCTCCGAGTCCTCTATATATGAGATTAAGTATTTCCCCACACAACATCAAGGTCAGGAACTTCACCTCTTCCGTCGTTTCCTTCTTCTCCGTCGCTCCTCGTCCTCGTCGACAATGAAGCCTTCCCTTACCCACTTTTCCTCTTCCTCGTCATCTTCGGGTCCTTCAGAGTCATCGTAACGCGTCGTTATCGTCTGCCATGGTCGCCCTCGTCGGGTCATTGATTACCCATAATCTTGTCGTCGATCATCAACCCATGGACGACATGGTGGTGACCAAGTTGAGTAGAACGGCTGCAATGCAAGACGGGATAGATTGCATTCGGGATGTCGTTCCATGAGAGCCGGCCGAAGCACGTCGTATTGTGGCATGCCCACGCGAGGAGTCGTCACATAGTTCGTCGTTCGTCGGTGTCCATCAGCAAATCAGCATCAGTCTGTACAGAACTATATAGAAGTATACAGTATCACAGACACCACAGTGAGGTACCTAGTATTCCAGGCATGTACAGCTCTGTGTTAGCTCTGTGGACACTCAAGTCATCTCATTGATTGCCACCTGCACAGATTACCTTACAGACCCTCACAGGTCCACAAAGTTTCACTTAACAGAGACGTACAGAATTGTCAAAGCATGCATGACACGTGTAGAACTACTAGTTCTGGCATACACGAAAAGGGAAACAGGTACAGGCACACGGATCCCATTTTGGAATGTAGAATCAATCTAAAACTGGCTACATACTACACGAAAAGAGCAACAGGTACAGGCAACAAACGATCCCCAAATGGTAAGCTAATTAATCTAAAATGGGCTGGAAGTCTTCCTCGAACGCGATGATGTTACCGGACTCGTTAGCGGGCACACTGTAAACCTTACATTATATACTTATGATGCCGTGTGAATTTGTACGTACTCTGCAGAGTTCGCCCACGCGATCCTCTGGGCTTGCGTTTTCGCAGCGTGCTTCGCATCTCGGTCGATGGAAACTTGCATTGCATGGAATTGGGCGTAAATCTTCGAGTAGCCTTGAAATTCGAATTTGCGATCCTCCCGGACACCGGTTGCGGTATATTCGTCGATAGCGGCTCGAAGCTGTTAGAAAAGCGTCAGTAGATTATTATGAGTAGATGAGTGGGAATCTCAGCACCGCTGTCGCCACCAGGCAAACAGTCACTTCCGGAACTTCTCCAGTAAAGATGTCTGGAAAAATCGCCGCTAAAGAAGACGGTCCGTTGTAAAAAAATGATAGAATGAGCGCCCCGAGCGCGGGGGCAGCCATATTGTTAGTAGATCCCTGCAACGAGTGTGAGTTACAATTTAGAAATACCGAGGGAGCGTACCTCTTCATCAACGCCATCGAAGGTAAAAGTCGAACCTCGAATCAAGTCTAGGGCTCGTCCTTTGTTTTCTGCCGCGGTGTGCTCTTCTCCCAACGAATAAAAACGCCGCACGACATCCCGCGCCTTGACTTTCAACGTCGAACGCCAAGTCATCATGGCTTCCCAAATCTATTATCATCAAAAACAATAACAGAGAAACGTCGACGAGTACATCATACTATCACCTACCAAGATACACAATTCTTTTCGGTAATGAGGCCAGTACCCTGTAGAGGTAGAGTTTACATTAGATCGTCATTTATCCCCAGGTTCCACTTACCTTGTGGTACATTCGTTGTTTCAGCGAATGCTTCGTTGAAGTACTCGACGCTTCTCCGATCGAGGAACTCGGGACGTGCCGGGAAAGGATTGACCGCAGCACAGTCACACTGCGCAATGAGTTTAGCACGCTCGATGACAGCACGAAAACTGCTCGGATAAGAACGGAGCTTCGTCGCAGGCCCGCTCAATGGACCGGAAGGGGTATCCACTGATGGAACTTGAGGTACAGTGGACGAGTCCTCGGGTGAAGGAGAACGAGCTTCATCAGATCGAGGCTGAGATGGGAGTGGCTGTACGAAGTGAGTACGAGAGGGAATAGGCCGGGTATCAGGATGAACGGAAGAGAGTCTAGACGGCGGTCTATTGGCACTGTGAAGACGGCGTGGGCCCCCGGTATTGAAGTCCTCTTGCTGAATATGAACGTTGCGAAGAGTTGATGGATCTGGAGGAACGGGGAAGCGGTTGCGTCGATGATAATCGTCGACAACGTCGTGAATATCAGGCTGTTCCTCGTCCAACAGGTTTTGATCTATGTGGACCGTGAGTCGTCGATGCTTTAACGACCTTGCCAACTTACCTATGTCACGGTCTTGAAAAATGCTGTGAGCGCGGTGGGCCGAGTCACGGCGGGAGCGCTCGTCGGCAAGCAGAACAGGGTCTAGTCCAGAATGAGCCATTTATTCATTGACTTGAAAGCACTTACCAATGCTACGATCATCAATAATATTTCGGTGCCCACCCCGAAGTGCCTGCGCGGCTGCACGATCATCTTCATCAGGTGATACTTCGTCGATAGATGGCTCGTCCAGTTGACGAGACGATACTGGAGGGAACTGTGAGCCAGAATGATCATCTCCCTCGGTCTCATCACCTGGAGCATCATCGCCGTCGTCAAACTGATATAATGGAGCCGAGGGAACACGGGATGCGCGGGCCATATCTTCCAATCCATGCGCCGTATGTGTTCTTGTCATTCGGTCGAGACCCTGCGAGGATCTAGGGGGAACTTGTGATGCCCCACGGTGAGCATAAGTCCCTGCGGCAGACCTAGTACCTCGGGATGTTGGGGCTGTAGACCCACTGCGAGATTGGGGAGCGACGGATCCGGTGCGGGAGGAAGGGACGACGGACCCACCACGAAGGGAAGGGGCAGCGGATCCTCTGGGTGAGGAAGAGGCGGTGGATACGCCGCGAAGGACCATCGTTGAGCCGCGACCGTTTCCAGCAGAAACTGGAATGTGAAATCCATAGCGTGAGGTTTCTGATGAAGCTTGATGAGTTGGAAGGGGTGCTGGACGAACGCCTCGATGCATCTCAATGCCGGCCATCGGAGCCTGTAGGTTGCTTTAGCTAGCCAGAATAATGCTCTAACTTAGTGTTTTGCGCTCACCGTGCCACGGAAAGATCCATTTGATGCGTCGATGGCCATTGGGGCCATAGGGTTCAACGGCTCGTTCGCAGTGGCAGCTGCAAGCTTTGACGCCTTGCCCACAAGCTGAGTCTGCACACGCTCAATATTCTTCAACTGAGCCTGCTGTCCACCTTGCCCCATGGTCGACCTGGAAGATCGACGGAGTTGGCCATTCAAGCCTGAGGGAAAAAAAGGTGAATGCGTAGGATCGATGAATGAGAAAAGAGAAGGCGGTACCGATATCAGTTTTTGCTCTCTTTCGGGCGTCCACTGCTTGGGTATCTTCGTCCAGCGTCTGCGACTCCGATAAACGTTTCGGCTTCAAAGATTTCGCCATCGTAGAAGAAGCAGAATCAGAGATTGTCACAGGGTAGACGGGGACGTGGGGGCACGCACGGAGTGGACCGCTCGGTGAGTATGCAAATTTATATGCTCCCTGCCGATCGCGACGAGTCAGTACATGCACGCTGCACCGCCGGTACATGAGGCCTGACGTTTCAACTTACCTTTAGCCCCACTCTACTGCTTAACCGAGGTGAACGAGTCAGCCTGATTGTATAACTCTCACAGATGGGCCCAATTACCTTCATTAACCCACTGGGATATACCGAATCTCTCGGGAATATGTCAAATTTCGACAAACTCGGTGATCGCGCAGTGACTCAAGTGAGTCAGAATGGTCATGAAGTGGATTTTTACGAGTCTCGCCTAACTGGGTATAAAATCGGAATCGGGATAAGCCGTCGCATAAGTGTTTACGACTATGTAAACGAGACAAATATCTTAGGGATAAAAAACGAGTCGTATGTACTATCAACACATGTCCGTTAACCGGCGTATCTCATTCATGTTTGACGTGATCGCTTCGCCAAGTTACCCTGCCCAACACCATCCGTCTCACGCTGCTTGCGCTTTGCCGGGACGGTGACCTTCAGCTTTCTCTGGGCACGTTCCCCGGGTCGCTCGCTTTTCGGCTCTTTCACCTTGAAAAAGGCGTCGAGCAAGATCTCTCTGAGAAGGTCATAAGTGAGGGGATTGGCGTCCGGATCCAGCGTGCTTGCGAGGAGGGCCTTGTACATTCTGCGCACGAATGGTACGAGGTCCTCAAAGTATGGAGTAAAGTTTTGAGTGGAACCGCGGTGAGGATGAGCGACGTCAGTTGGACGTTGAATCGGTGTACCACGTCGTGGCAAATCCAACTCGGCTGTTGGTGGTATCAAATACGGAGTAGAAGCGTTCACTGGAAAGTTGCATTTGTCAGTTGACAGCAACACTTGGGAATGTTAGGAAAACCGAGTACGCACAGGAAAGTGTATCCAGTGAAGAAGTCCAGGCCTGATCCAGACTTGGTTCCTACGTCGCTGACAACGAGGTAAATCCCCGTCGCGTTACCTCCAATCTGAGAGTTAAGCGCACGCGGCCAGATCTGCGCATTGGGGGACAGGCTGTATGACTCGCCCCCAATGTTGAATATCAATGGCTTCAAGTTATCGTATTGACTAGGGGTGATGCTAAGAAGGGTGGCAGCGTTGTCCATCACACCACCCGTCAGCTTCTGATACGTTTCGAAGGCATCTGCGAGTTCCGATATAGGGCATCAGCGCTTGACGTTGATTAATAGTTCTCGACAAGTCACTCACCGGT
Organism: Leccinum proliferum; assembly: GCA_038091675.1. Lineage (NCBI taxonomy): Eukaryota > Fungi > Basidiomycota > Agaricomycetes > Boletales > Boletaceae > Leccinum > Leccinum proliferum. The sequence continues at coordinate 21,061 of JBBPOY010000039.1, read as the reverse complement.
GGCAAGGAGGACGAGGGTGGTGCCAGTGTCGACAATACCCGCGGTCGTCGACAGGATGGTTTGCTCACCATATGAAATAAATCCATCGATACCCCAGAACGTGGATGCGGGTGAGGTTGTGGTGAGAGGAAATGGCGCTAGTCACAACATCGCTATCATAGCCGCCGAATGTGAGTTCTCCTGTCGTGCCGTCGGCGGCGGGGATGAAGTAGACTCCGAGCACCTCCTCCGAGATGGCCTTCTGACTGGACAGGTTATCCATCACCGTAGGGACAGTCTTCGTGTCCTTGACCGTATTTTCAGTCAGGTCAACAGGGCCTACACCAATGAGACCGTCAACACCATTAAAACCACTGGACTTGTTGGCCACGCCGATCGATTGTTGTGGGATGACCAGCTGAGACGAGAGCGTGACAGTGTCGATCCATTCCTCTCCCGACCAATTTCCAGAACCGTAAGATAGTACCGACTAGGATTTCCTTTGAGTTAGATGCCGTTATGAAAGTATCAAAAACATACGACGGTATTCCCAGTGTCCATGCTGTTTGCAGTTTTAACGTATGACTTATTCGCTCCCACCCATATGTTGGCGCTCCCGCTATCAATCAAAAGCTTATCTGCGACCAGTCAGTACCCACCTCTACAGTAGCAATTGACCAACGTACAGGTGGTAGGAGGGCTGCCAATTCCCACCTCAGCGACGTAGCTCACGCCACTGTTGGTGATACTGATAGTGGCATCACGTTTGCCGAGCTGGTTGACCTGCTTCATAGCTTGAGCACGAGCACGGTCATTCTCGACAATGTTCAAAATGCCGCGCTCATTGATCCTCGTCGCAAAACGAAGGGTAGCTTTGCTGTTCGGTTGAACGACAGGACTCGCGTCCACCGTGGACAAGGCGATGGTCAGGAGACACAAGAGCGCGTTGGAAGGGAACATGGATAGTATGTGGGGACCTGAAGAAACTGGAAGCAAATTTCCGATTCGCTAACGGGAATAGGGTCCATGTTTGGACCCCGATACAAAATACACATCCAGACGAGGACGTAATGGCAAAGCTTGTTCTTACAGTACAGATGCACCCTGCATCAGGACAGGCAGGCATGTCAGCAGGGATATCGTATCCAGTAACGCGGAAAAATGGGGACCTATATGACAACGGTCAGCGTATCTTTCAAAGGACAACGAAGCCAAAAAATGCTCACGAATCGTTCACGGAGATAACAACGAGGTCCTCTAATACCACTGAGTGGATATCCGACTGCAATATACCGATGTCAATTATCGGAAAAGTTGCGCAGTACGAAATCAAGGACGAACCTTGTACGCTATAGCAATGGAAGTACCCGAAACCGTGGTCAAGTTGTGGGTGTGCACTATTTGAACCAGCTTCAGACATGAGCGGCAACGTGAACGAAATGCTCACAGTTCGGCGATCCAATGCAGCTGCCATTGCGAAACCGTAATCGGATGTATAATTCTGCCCATTTAGCCCCGTGCCGACAGGAGGATTGGGGTCGTAATTGAACGTCGTGAATGCACGGTTCGAAGCCAACTCCCCCCAGAAAGTATCACCAGACGGTCTTCAAGAGCCAAGAAGCAACGGAAAAAGAAGGGGGAAAACTTTGATATGAATGAGCATTCAGAAATAGATAGACCTACAGTTCCATGAACACGCCATCATCAGGCGGAAACTCGTCGCACTATCGGGTCGACATGAGTATAAGGAAGCACTTGATTTAAAAAATATCTTACTAGATTGACGTGATGCATCCAATACTCCTCGTACGTCAGGTTATGAAGAGGTGAAATGGGTAAACCATTGTTATTCTTGTTTCCATCAGGATCCGTTCCCTGTCAAACAACCAATGGGATGAGCTGCAACCACGGTACGAAGAATAGAAAATTGCGTTCAAACAGTACATCGCTGGGTGGAACAGAGCGACGTGCGCAAAGGCAGCGTTAGCAAGGGATAAAGATCTAGTCAGGAACCAGCGCGACAGACTCGGAAGAGGAACGAAACGATAGGAGTGAGAAACAGCGAACAGTGAAAGAAACCTTGAGAGCTACTGCACCACGTCCATACGCTCGACATTTATATGCACAGGTGCTACGCTTCAGACAAATGCAGAATACATCAAACTGAGTTGAAGTTGGAGAGGCGAGAAACAGGTCCTTCATAGTGGGTGAAGTGAAGTCTGTCAAGGCAAGTTTGCCTCGTCGCATAGGAACTCGGAGTATTCTCCCAAGCTTTTGGAGGCGTACGATGTCGCATGCCATTCTATCAGGGCCGTCGCCTTGGATACACTGAAGGGGTGAACTCTGTTCTACCAACCATTCCTGAAGGAGCACACTTTCCCTTCAAGGGCAGACACAGTTACGTGAGGTGACAGTCACGAGTCGATGGCGGCGACGTCTTACCTCGCTCCCTCACGAGCAGCGGCTTCCACGCGTCTCTCTGTGAACTCGGCGACCTCCTTCGCGACCGCCTTCATGAATCCCGTATATGTTGCCATAGAGAATACCGTTGGTTCGATCTTACGGGTCCGTGTCAGACCCATTCATAACAAAGGTCAAGGTGCAGCAGCGCCAACTTGGTAATTACCTCGAACTTGTATCATCCAGCATTGAACTCGTGCTCAATCTGGAATGGAGTGTCGTTGACGGGAGTCTCGAGTGAACGTAGATGAGGAACTGACCTCCAAGTAGCGGTCCTCGCTAACTGGCATAAACGAAACCTCTTTGCTCGTCGACACCGGGTGAGATGAAAAGTCCTTCGTTGGTTCGAGGAGACGGGTCATACCTGATCAAACGGCCTGAGCAACCACGGGCGCTCTGGGCTGAAATCGGCACCCCTTCCCCAAGTTTGCCAGTCCTTCCGAAAAGCTGGTACCCTCCCAGGGAGACGACTGGGTAAATGGCTGCGACAGGTCCTGCAATGCCGATGGCGCCCTTGGGATGATCCTCAGCCTGAATGACTTTACTTCTCTAAGAGGACTCACGCTTGGTGTGTAAGTCCTCGAGGGATTCATCTTCTGTCCGACTAGACGGCACCGGGGATCGACCTAATGACACAATTGATCACCACGCATGTTCGCGAAGACCATGGAAGCCATCCACTAACCGGTACCAAGAACGGACACGCCAAATAAAATCCGACCCCAAACACGAGCTAATGGGGACCACGCGTCAGAACATAATCGTGTACGCATCTCCCCAATTACCCAGCTAGAGTCCATGAGCTTCTCCAACACCTCCGTCGCCCCGCCATGGAGGCCGTTATTCCTTGCGAGGTAGTCGATGTTGCTTGGCAGATACACGGCCTTGTTTCGAGTGGGGCTCATGTACCTTTCTAGAGCCTCGCGGCTCCATCGATCATCTAGGACAATGGGAAAAACGATCTTCCTTCCAGGGAACTCGACATTGACCATTGCATCTGGGAGCGACTTTTCCATCTCGACCAACAGATTGAGGACATTGGTTTGAGAGACAATTGCTGGATCGAAATGACACTAGCAAAGAAAATCCAGCTGCTGATGAGAGCGATATCGCGGAGTGCGCTTACCATAATAGATCTGATGCACGGCGCAAAAGACCACACCCCTTCCACCTTGCGCTTCCAAGCTTCCGTCTCAAGCGCATGGACACGCGCTCGCAAGTGAAAATCCAGTTTCATCTCACCATACTCAACGAGAATTGCAGCATCACCTGCCTTGAGAATTTCGCATCAAATTCCGCTGCCGTCTCGCCACGAACACAAAAAGAGCATGCTTACCTGTCGGAAGGTCACTGCAGGTCTTGAATTCCCGGGTGGAGGAACGATCCTCCGGAGGACGGAAGCAAAGTGACCCGTCTCATTCTCATAGCTAAGTGCAGCTCGCATGTAGATAGGGTTCCCCAAAACTGCAGATTGAACATCCTCGATCCATAGTTTGGTGGTTCTTGCACCTATCTGGGCTTCTGCCCAAGAGATATTCTTGAATCTCACCATACTTCCAGGGCTCAATTGACCCAGCTTGCACCTACGTGGCTTGTTTAGTACGGCAACAATAGACTGGAAATGAATTCAAGTGCCCGAAGTGACACTCACAGGTCGCTAGACGAAACGGTACAGGCAGACAGGTATCCGCCCATGTCGGGTCCTTCTTGGGTAAGAATTACGGGAGTGTCCCCGTTCAGGTTGACGGCCCCCAACGCATAGCCGTTATCGAGGATATTGCTAGGATGTGATCCTCCGTCCCCACCGTCAACCCTAGCCCATTGAATCCTTTTCTTGCTTTCCAGGCGGATGCCTATGCGATTGCTTGACGAACGAGGGCCGTCGGTAGCACTAATGGAATAGAACTATGCATTTCGGAGAAACTTGGCGAACAGTCGCCGAGCGTGATCTAATCGCCGGGTTTCAATGCTCTTCCCTACGATGAAGTAAGTGCCAAGTTCTGCACGAATGAACGGGAAAATCAAACTTGATAGCCACCTAGGCCCATCGAAGTAGACTTTGATCCGAGGTATTTGGGCACATCTGGGAATCCGCCTCGGACGGCAAGATACACTCTGAACCCAGTGCTTTGTTCCCCTCCGATTTCTAATGTTCCTTTGGCCGGGACGATGAGACGGGCCCACGTCGGCACCGGCTCTCTGTTGATCCTGACTGTGATTTCTCTCCCAGTCACGGCCAACACACAAGATACATGGAACGTAAATTTGCATCTCACTCCAGGGAGCGTGACGATCTCAATACCTTCGGTTTCCGATCGGTTTCCTGCGAGGATGTTAGCAGCCATGAATGCCTGGGTATCCATTGGTCCACTACGGGGCACTCCGAGCCCAATCCGCCGTTCAGGGAGATCCTGGACTGTAGCCTCTATGCCACCCGAGACAACTGTCAAAGCCCTAGTGTATCTTGTCAGGAACGAGACCAGCAGATGGAAAGCGAACAAGGTAAACCTGGGTATATGTTCGAATGTGTCAAGAAAGGTCGTTGTCGCCGCTCCATTCTTGAACGTTTCGCTCTGGCAAATTGCTTTCAAGTATGGTATGTTATTTGGCGGCCCATGGATCTTGCAAGTTGACAAAGCCTGCTGAAGACGAAGTACCGCTTCTTCTCTGGTGTCACCTTTCACAACGAGCTTGCAAAGGAGGGGATCAAAGGAGGGCGTGACATCAGTGCCTGTCGAAATCTTATCAAAATGTTAGATATTAGCAGGATCACACAGAGATGAGATCGTCGAACCCAATGATCAACTCGCAGCCAATCGTGTTCCGGAAGATTGACTTGTTGAAGTACACCAGAACACGGCCTAAACCCGTCAGAAGGGTTCTCGCTGTATATACGAACCTCGATGGCATGCGTAGCACTTTTTGCCAAGTTCGCATCAAATACGTGTTGTGAAAGTGAGACGCTGTTCAAGTCCAGTCCACGGAACTCTGTGCGCTCCACTGCTCCTTGTGCAACCATCAGTTCCACCAGGTCAAGACCGGGATGGATCATCTCTGTTACCGGGTGTTCGACCTACAACAGACCGGACTCTTTTGTTGATATTATCGGGTACCTTTATTTTCCAGTGACTCACCTGAATTCGGGTATTCATTTCGAGAAAGAAGAAAGAGCTAGTCTCATCGTCCACGAGGAACTCAACAGTCCCTGCAGATTGAAATTTCAATATCAATGCAATCCTAGAGAATCAGATATTCCACGATTACCTGCAGAAGAATAGTTGATGGAGCGACAGAGGTGGACTGCAGCGTCGCACATCTCTCTGCGACGCCTCGGATAGTGGGAGAAGAATGGGCTGGGGGATTCCTCGATGACTTTCTGATGCCTGCGTTGAACGCTGCATTCTCGCTCGCCCATATGAATCACGTCTCCGAACCCATTTCCAAAAACCTTACATGACAATCAGCAACATGACCCTATTTTCGAAAGCCATAGCTACCTGAACTTCGATGTGTCGCGCGGAAGGATAGTATCGTTCAATAAAAATCCCTTCGTGGCGAAACAGCGTCTGAATTTTATTGCCCGGATGAACGCAGAAAGGCAAAGAGAAAATTTGAGCGACTGACCTCGGCACGTTCTCTCACGTCTCTGAACCGAACAGCGAGCTCTGACTCGTCTTTGCAGATGACGAGACCCATTCCACCACCTCCGGCAGTAGCCTTGAGCATCACTGGGAAACCGATTTCTCTTCCAATCCTGACCGCGTCCTCCGGCGTGTTGACGAGTCCCTGCGACCCGGGGACCAAAGGTAAACCTGCTTTCGCTGCCAAATTCCTAGCTTTGTGCTTCAAACCCATGGTGCGAATGATGTCGGGCCGAGGTTCTATCCAGATCATCCCCGCATTGACGACCTCCTGAGCAAAGTCTGCGTTTTCAGACAAGAAGCCGTATCCAGGGTGGACCATCGTCACATGCTTGTCCTTGCAAGCAGCCAGAATTGCGAACGACGACAAATACAGCTTGGACTCTGGCAAGTTCTACAGGTAGATAATGACATGTACATGTTCCTCTTGACACCTATAATCTCATATTATTGAGGTGACCGACAATATATTCCCCGACATCATTTAATACTTGCTTATCGTAACCCCGGGAATGTCAGAATGGCAATGACTTAGAATTGGGGCGACGTGTGCAATATTCGAGAAAAAAATGCATGGTGCAAAGTTAGAAATTCAAGAACAGCCCAGAATGCGGAAAACAAATAAGTTAAAGTGTGAGGGAGTAGTAGAATTGTTTATTCCAATACTTGTTGAGCCAGAAATCGGATGAGAGCTCGCTGCTGGTATCGGGAGTCAGCCGTTCATTTGCTGTCCTACCGAAGCGTGGGATAATGTGGGCGGGTGAACGGATGTGAGCCAGAGGAATCACGTCTCCAATGCGTGAGCCATCCCTTCTTGTCGCGCGCTTTAGGGAATGCAAACCAGATGCAGGGTCGGTGTCAGGTGAGACGTGGAACCGTTGAACATAGGCAAGAAAAACGTTGAGGCCACAGACGCGAAAAACGAGACGAAGCTGTATGACCTGATGCCCTGTAAGTCGGATCAGGTCAACGAGACGGAACGTAAGAAATAACACGTGAGCATACCATTTAAGCCACCATCAGGCCAGCTACTTTCTGCTGTCGGGCTGACGATCGCGCAGTCATAATACCCGGCAGGGTAGCGCTGTGAAGGAGGGGAAACGACGAGAGTCTGTGCAGGCTCTACTGATTCTGGTTTGTGCCAAGTCCGTAGCTGCACTCGGACTTTCGACCAGATTTGCAGCTTCTCCGATGGGAGGATGGGATGAGCGATAGTTGGTCTCCCTCCTGCCTCGTCACTCAAGTCATGACGCAAACATTCTCTGATGGCGTCATGGAGATCGGGAAGCGCGAAGTGTTCGGAAGCTTCGGGGATGGTCATGAGTAAAGAGGGCTTGAGGGCTAAGTGAAAAGCCGTTGTGGATGAGGCGAATGTTCGCAGGGGCAGTGGTACCGAACGATGTGGATCGTTAGCTAGCGCATGAGCGATCTGAAAGTAATCAGTGACTGTGCGAGTCGGAGAATTGTAGAGTATTGAATTTTGCATGTCTTCATCTGGTTCCTGCTCCTCCTCTGGCTCATTCTCGTCGTCCTCGTCATTACTCGGTTGGTGGTCCAGCCCAGACGTAGTTGCAATGTTTGTTGCAAGGTCAAACCGCAAGCATTTGTCGCTGCGATCCAGGTGACGAGCGATCTGTGAGTAGTAGTTTTGATTATTCCCCGAGCGGGCAGGATTCTTGACTTCGGTGACGTGTGCATGCTCCGTCACATCTGCACTCCACTGCATCACAGCACCCGACTCCGGAATAGAAGGTGAGACATGTTGAAGGAGTTCGAGTTTAGGGATGTGGAAATGCTCGGAGCGTCCGCCAGCAGCAATAATGGCATCTTTGTGATGGTGAAAGGATTGTAGGGATTCGTCCAGTCGTTGTAAGGCAAGCTCGTCAAAGGAAGACATCTGAGCGAGATAGCGAAAATCCATAAGCACTCGAATGGCAACGAGGAATCGCGACGGAACTCCACCAGCGATGATGGCGACAATATATCTTTGCATGGAGCGATGATCCCGCCCAGTTACTTGTTTCAATTTGGTAACGCCCTCTTTGAACGCGCGGTATCCGACTAGCGTCCGAACGAGAGTGAACCGGTAGTCGATCTCAGCTTCGCCTAGAGCAACAGTACACCACTTTAAGTCGTGGTCAAAGAAAAATCTGTGAAAGTGGTGAAGCGGTTCTGGCTTCAAGAACGTTGCTGGTTCTGATAAGGGCCAATCGATCCAGAAGGGATCGCATACACCATTGAGGCCAGATGACTTCGCGAAGTTCAGAAATTTGATAAAGTCGTTTGGATCGCATTTTGCACAAATTGCATGAATTTCGTTCCTTGTTTGATCACCGGTGCGAAGGGGATGGATGGTATTATCACCAAATTGCTTAGACGTCGCGATAGAAACCGGAGACGCTCCTTTACTTGTGCATGAAAGCAAACTTTGTTCGGGCGTATCAGCGATGTACGCAACGAGTGGTGTGTAAAAGTAGCGAAGATTACCGATGGGGTCGCTCATCATGATGCCAACAGCGGCAGCAATTTTCAGAGGACGTAAAACGATATCCAGGCACTGGTGAAATAGACGATCAGCCAACAGTCCTCGAACTCGTGACTCCTTGTGAATAAACGAAGGAACCGGTAGAAGCGCAAGAAGGACATAAGCATCCAGTGAACCTTTACTCCGAACTTCAGGATTGATATTCGCAAGACTTATGAGGAGGGGGTGCGCCATTCGATTTCCAGACATTACCGATATATTCGTCTTGTCTGAGGATAGCACAATTCCTAGCAACGTTGAGTCAGGTGGCAAGGTGTTCTGTAGTAGCGGGGAAAGTAACTAAACGAGCAATGTAATGATCACATGTACATACTTGTAATTCCCAAGCATGATTTCCAGAGAGCCAGTCTTCATATACGCGGACCAACCGAGCAGCTGTCGACCATACCTTCCGAGGAACGAACGAGATGTGGCGTTCGAGGAGCGGGTGGCTGAGTAAGGCTTGAACACACTCCAGCGGATCTCGATAGAATAGCGTAACGGCACGCTTGGTTGGAACAGATGTACATATTGGCTGGGACTTCCAGCGGGGTCCAGATGGTAGCATCTCTGCGCGCAGACGCAATTGCTTCGCCGTCTTGAACGAGATCGGAAGTTTTTTGATCTGTTCAGGTGTCATCACGAATTGAGTGACAGGTGTAAAGGGAGTGAAAACTTACCAGATTTAATGACAAAAACGTGTCAATTGCGGCCATGCTCAGACCCGAGCGCAGGAGCCATGATCCAATTTGCCAATCTTCCTGCGAAGCAAAGGGATAAAACACATTCTCCCGACGCAGCGAAGCGTATTGGTCAGCAAAGAAATGGTCCATGAATGTCTTGCCTCCAGGAAATGCAGGGGATACGCGTGGGTGATATTCCACGCAGTTGTCGTCGTCGGGGTTCGGGTCAGGACCGTCAGGGAAAAGATCCATGTCAAAATCCTGGAAAGCATGATCATCCAAGTCGTCGAGGCGAGTGCCAAGAGGGGAGTCTGGGTGAGGATGAACTTGACGAGGCGAATTGATGGCTGCTTGGACCGGGATATCACGGTCGACTTGGAAGACTGGGGAGTCGGCTCGGATGAAAGAACCACAGGTATTAGAGGGTTGATTTGTGTGCCGGAGGAGGTTGGTTTCGTCTGAAAAGCGCCTGCCACAATCTGGGCAAAATGTGAGCTTTTCCACACGTCGTAGTAGTCTCGTTTTTGCTCGAGGCATGGAACCAGTTAGTCGAGAAGGTGACATTTTAAACAGTTATGTAAGTAACATCACGATGGCCGACGTAAACATTGCGCCGTAATTACATACAACTCACCTCATCATTTCGTTCCAAGGTCACTGAGCATCGCAAGACCTATCGTAGCCATACGCCTCCCTCAACCTTGATGTATTCCGTCGTTAACTATTGCATGAGTCCTAAGCAAGAGTCCATGGAGCTAAACCTAGATAATACGTTCAATGATCAGTCAATTGCTTCCAAAGTAAGTTCACTTCATTTACAGCTTTGTTAGTGACTCGAGACTTACTCGACTTCGGCAGCTACTTTCTGGGCCTCACAGGAAGCAAATACCCTTCCCTCATGATCCATCTGAAGCCAAGCTGTTGATAGCGGCTGCACGAATTGATCGCCACATACGTACCATCCAAAAGGATCTCGCACGCTATATGGTCCAACGTGACCTGTTGCGCCTCAAGTACGACCGTATGCAAGTCGAACGGGCGGAACGAAATGTTGTGGAAGCAGAATACCATGTTGGCTGTGTACGATTGGCTGTCAGGAAGAGCGGGTACTATGCAGAGCTGGCGTGCTCCGAGCCTGAGGATTGTCACAGGTCGTCAGCGAGTGGGGAGCGTGCCATGAACCGTAAGTTCCACCTTGGTTATTTTTCTTACTGCTAACAGTGTCGGGTAGTCTTAGTGAATACTTTTGTTCATGATGACTGGGAACTTGACGCTGCTTCGTCCGAATCCGAGTAGTGTGGATATGTACATACATAAAGTCATAAAGTGGTAGCACGACTGTTGTAAGAACAATGTTCACTACACTTCGTAACTTTATCCCTTCTATCTCAACCAAAGGACCGGCAGGACCTTAAATTAAGACCTACTGTCACGGCATGCAAAACCACAATTAGTAGCAGGTGTGGGCATATACCGGCGAGACGCACGCGGTGAACAAAGTTCGACACGTCATTGTCACTCATCGACATCGACGTTCGGTTTATTGCGATACGAAGGGACTCGTGACAGAACATGTAGTAGGTGTCGGGGAGTACGTCCTAGCACTTAGAAAATCCATCAGAAATTCAGTGCAGTGCCGAAGCATGAGGACGGTGCTCACCAGCTCTGACTATGTTTTGCATGGTCTCGAATACCATCGCCCTGAGGTCATACACCCCGGCCTTGCACACGACGGCATGTAAACTGACGGCATTTGGATGGTCTGGCGAGGCGGTGGTGTAGGAACCGATGCTGAACGATCGTGGTTTTGCTGACGTACAGAGGAGGAAGGAGATACTGGACTCGAGGTCGCCTTCTTCGCCACATCTCCCCTTATTGATCCTTGCTCCTGAATAAACGTAATTGGGGTACACTCCTCCCAATATAGAAGCTTCTCACCTTCCATAGTTGGCTGATCGTTTTGGATAGATAGATCGGCCTGGCGCCGGTGAGTGGTGGTGAGTGGTCAGATGCTGATGGCGATGATGACGAACTGATCGAGGGGACCCGGGGAGACTCACATTGAGAGGGCGTACCGTGAGTGCGAAGAGCAGGCATGATTGTTCGACGGCAGACAATAGCTTTTAGGTCAGCAAATTTGTTCCGGGTGATGGGAGGAATGAGAAGTGGTAATTGCAGGGGGATTCGAACAATCAATTAGTGACTGGGGCATTCATTAATGCATTAATGAACGACCGTCTCGTCGACGTGCCCTCTTTGTCGTGGTCATGTTTGGTTTGTGGCTGTACAACGCTAGTACTAAGTAGGAGTCTGGTATGGAACATGTATATCTGCTGAAAATAGTTGCGATCTCTCCGCGTTTCATCAAATTTGCACTTCTGCAACCGTCTCTAGTATCCACTCATCGAGCCAATCAAGGCGACCAAAGCGATCAGCGCACGGAGATATGAGTCCGATCCTTCGGGATTGTTATCACTGGCGGCTGTCGCAGCCTCCTGCGTACCAGCCTACTTGAACGTTTGAGCGTTCAGTTGTACAGGCGACCAAGGCGACCAAAACAATTATTAGTGACGCACTTCATTGCACTCCCGCAGTTGTCTCATTGAACTCAGCGGATCATCCACGTTGGCTCAAAGGTCGTGGCAAGCGAAGCACAGATAGTATTCGATACTAACACGTGGGCTCTGGAGTTCATTGTCTCCACGCTCTCATGATCCCAACGGCGAGACAGGTTCGTCCGTACGTGTCGCTTGCATATCCGCTGCAACCCAGTCTATTTGATCGTTCGCAGTGTCCCATCCACTTCTCAACCATACGGTCATACTGAACCCTTGAAGACGACCAAGGCATATATCAATCCCATCACGCTTCTTGTCCCTGGAACGCACGTGTTTCTTTTGATCCGGAATCGAGGGCCTCCACAGCGTGCCTATGTCCGGCCACGACAGGGCGCTGCTGTGTGCGCTGGCCGTCGTACGCACAGAGCGCCTACGTTCTCAGTTGGTTAGGCCTGAGATATTTGTACTAGGTGGCAGAAGCAGAAGCGGTAGGGCAATGGAGGACGCAATGTCTGTCGTCGTCGTGAGCGCGAGTAAACCTGCTCGACACGCCCATGGTCCATTCTTCTTGTGCCTGCTCTTCTTCTTCTTGCTCTTCTCTTGCGTGTTCGATCAGCTGATCGATTGCACGGGTCCTATCAAGATGTTCAACGTCTCTACTGTGAACCAACATAAGTTCATGGCTCACCGTTGTACTCGGAGAAACAGGAACATTTACCTGAGGTGTCCAAGTGCATCGAAAAATGACGATGAGGATGTGGATGACAACGGGGGATGACGACTCATATGATGATGCCACCCAGGGTAGACAAATACAGATAAGGCATCGAGACGCCGCAACCTGCTCCGTGGCAATAGTTTCGCTCCCACGGCCGCAAAGCACCACTAACCTCACAGCCCTATGAAAACTTATTATGCAGAGTAATCAACAAGGTATCACGAGATCTCACCAAATTTGTGAATGACCTAGACCGTTTTTGTTTCGCTGAAATACTTAGAGAGGAAATGGAGACTGACGTCCATAACGGCAGAAAAGGTAAGCGAGGGGCGCGATCACAGCGGCTGTGACGTACCTATCACTTTATTGCCTCAGCTCTGGATTCTAGAATGTGAATAGCTGCGCTCTTCGGATCCGGCGAATGCATGGCGTATAGAAGGATAACGACAGCGGAACCGAAAAGATGCTGGATGAAGAAAGCAAGATGATGGGAAGTTGGTACATGGTTATTGATAGAAGGCGCAAGGCGGATGCCATGAGCGGGCAGACGAGACTGCATTTGCGGTTGAGTTGAGCACGACCGGCTGGTCGGGCCTCACCGGTAAGAAGTTACGATGAAGAGTGGTGAGCACCGAATAGTAGTGGCTGTATAAGACGACGGTCGTGGACATGTGCTTGTCCGAGTCACTGGTATTCGGGTTCCTGAAAAAAGAAGGAAGGTCCTCGAACCACTTGGAGAGTTCCATATCGAGAATCTCGACAGACCGCTGCAACTCCAGTCTCTTTTCGGGTCCGACTATTTCTATACAACTTTCGAGGGCGTATACCTGTCGTTACACTCAGTGTGCCCGACATGAGGGACGGAGGCTTTTGTGAGAGCTGGGCGCCAGTGAAATACTCGGGTAACCACTCGTCGTCAGCATCGATCGGAAGTTCGACGTCGTAATCGGAGTCCTCCACGCCAAGTGGGCGACCGAGCGCAAGTGCCAGCATGCGATCCAAATAGTATACGGCTCCACCATATTTTCCGTCGAGTCTCTTTTTCGATGGAGGATAAGGTCAATCGACGTGGGGAGCGCTGAGAATTTGTCAGTAATGACCACAGGTTTCATGGATCAAGCTTACGTGTAATCCCAAGTCTTGTGCACTGCGCACAGCTTGTCCCACGAGCAGCCACGCCTGAGGCAGGCAGTTGATCGAGCACAAGAACGAAGACATCAGAATAAAACTTTGGACGTGTAGCACCTGAATGGATGCATAACTTGATGTAATGCAAAATGAGAGCCGTACCATCAGTGACGGCATTGGAGTGACTGCCTACCTCTCGTAATAGACCACGCCTATCCCACCGTCATCCTGACGTTCGCTTGCCAGACGTGGGTCATTGACCAATCGAGCGGTGCAAGCGAACACTGCGAAGACGACAGATATGAATGGAGCCTCGACTTGGGTAAACGCTGCATCGCTCCTCCTCTCCATGAGACACCTGTATCTGGCCAAAAAGGACGGCTTATCAAGAATAGGCATCAAGAAGTATAGGCGCTCAAAATACGCATCAATCTGATGCATGGACATAATTAGCAGGTCTTCTTCCGGGAATTCGACTTCGTCTGCCCCGGGAAGGGCTCGCATTTTCCCAAAGAAGACTGATGCTGGGAGATATAGTTTGTTTGCACTAGGGCCAGGCGCCCGCGGGTCCTCTTTCATCGGAGAGACACGGTGGAGGGGGTTGATGGTCAAGGCACGGAAAGACTGGATCAACGACATCGTGGATGAACCACCAATCCAACGAAGGTGGCCATGTTCGTCCAGAGCGAGCTGGCCAAAAGATTCGGCGACATCGTCTTCAATCTTGACAGAAACGGACTCGGGTGAGGAACTGAGATCCGTGTGGGTGTCTGCTGCGGCCTTCGATGACATAGCCTGTAGAACTGCCGATGCCTGAGGGAGACTACCCTCCGCAGCGTTACCGGTCGGGGAAGAGGAGCCGGGTGGGACACCCAGGGATGGCCCAAGCTGTTCGAGGACAGGTGCGATTTGAGAAAAAAGGGATTCCATGTGGAGGAGACGAGCTTCGAGTTCCTGAACATAGCTAAAGAAACATGAGGTGTTTACGTGAGATCGATGCGTGGCGAGGGCGTACTGTCTGCTGAGTGCGGCTCTGTCCTTGGTCTGAAGCCAGGTGCACTGGGATCCGGACGATTGACAGGAGTCATTTCTCGTTTTCCCGGGCCTTCAAGCGGGGGGCAGTGCTGACTGGCACACGGACTCGAGGGACAACAAATCCCAGCAGTTTGTTGGGTGATTGATGTTCGCCGCCGAAGCCTTCCGAGTCAGATCAATTCTGTCACCGGTTTGACTCCGCCACGTCACGTACTTACTTGGCAGCTTACATAACACCCGTGGAAAAAATATCACATAAGACTATGAATGAAATCACCTCGACAACTTCAAAGAGTACAAGAAATGAAGGTGAAAAGACAGTAACGTACGAGAATACAAACAACCGAATTGTGTGTCGTTTCAAAATAAATAAATAAATACATACGTGTGAACCCAGCAACTACAACATTACAAGGGATTCGTTGCTAAAAAAAAACGGGAGGGGGGGGAGAACAACAGAAGACCAGGTGATCTCAAATATGATAGTACAAAGGGAGGACGAAATAATGATATGAAATAATCATGATGGAAGAAGTGCAATGAACAGGTATTTACCCAAACAATTCTCAATTCGGTCGCACGAAGATGGCAGGAATCGGGTTTCCTAACCGAGGAGAAGAAGCCACAGTTGAGGCGGAACTCTGGCGTGAATGGATGTAAGTTTTGTTCGACAGAGCTTTCTGAAGCTCCGTCCACAAGGCGTCCTCCAGATTTGTGAGCACTTCAATTTCAATCCCCACGGTGGGCGGGTTCCATGCGTACACCAGACCATGAGATCCCGGAAGCCCAATCTGATTGGGTAACCGACCTTGAAGGAGCTTCGCAAGCCTATCGCAGCACCAACAACACTTCTTGCTGACCGCGATTTCATTGACTGTATCCAACTATGCGACGTACACATCAGCAATCAAGAACATACACTGGAAATTGAACCATACCTGACGACCGAGGAGGTCGTCCAATAGACGCTCACCCTCTATTAGATTCCCGTTGTTCCGGATTTTGTCACAGCTGTGATGCTCATACACAAGAAGTCCCATAAGAGTCGCTTCCGCGTGCACCGTTCCACTAAACTTTAGTGATTTGCAATGTTCTTCCAAAACACAAATCCTCCGTTTCGCGTCCTCCTCATCTCCTGGATCGAAACGGCTTTGGTACATTGATATGAGTTCTTTGGCAGTCAACATCGAGTTGTCACCCAGCGGAACTGTAACAAGTCCAACAAGAAAGTTCGCTGTCATTCGCTTGGAGACGCGCCGGTCGGTCAGATATCCCAATGCAGCGTTCCAAGCCACAACTGTATTCAGATATCGAAGAACAGTTTTGTTGGAGGGTTCATTGGGTTCCGGTATCAGGTCCGGGTCTAAAAAATGCTCAGAAGAAAGCTAGTATACACGGACAAGACTTACCATCTCCATCCTCTTCATTCTTAGCTGGCGATGATGACGATCAGCAAGTAGAATGGAACGGACCAAAATCACCAACCGGTATTGAAGTTCAGAGACCTGCCTATATGCTCTCCGAGACTTGTGTTCTCCAAAAGTTGCTGTAGAACTCCCTTCCAGGAGACGAAGAGATACAAACTATTGCACCAGATTGCGACATCAGAGACCGCGGAAGATTGTGTCGGCGTCAGAGCATTCGGGTCAACATCCCTCAGAAGCTTTTTGGCTTCATCAATATAGTGATCAACGTTCATGAGAATCGCTGTAAGAAGTTTGACCCACAACGGCGATGTTTCGTTGGACAGCTGCCAGTAAAGCTGGCCATCCCCATCGCGTCTATATTCCTCAGGCATGAGGTCAGGCCATATATAGGCCAACTCCTCAGTCATAGGAACCCATTGTGGTCGCAACTTGGCTTTGTCGTCCTCGCCTTCCAGAGGTTTCCACGCATTGGTGACATCAAAGAGTCGACGACGGTTAAATAATAGCCTGTCTTCTTTAAACCTTGCATAAATTTTGCGATGACAGCGCATGACCACGAAACGTTGCAAAGCGAAGAAATCCTTTTGTTCGTCTGCCCCTCTGTCGAACTGTTCGAGGACGGCCCAGGTGTCCGCAATATGTTCTTCCAATGAACTCGGGTCCGCGGGTCTAGCATGATGGATTGCAAACATGAGCCTACGGCGATTGATTGTCACGTACCCGTTGACAATGTCATGGAATGACTTGTCTGTCTTGTGTATCTGTGTGACCCTCAAAGTGGTTTCCTTCGATTTTGAGTGAGGATTTTGAGTGACGAGAAGCGTTCGCGCTATTCCATCACTTTCAATGCTGCCCGTTGCCGCCACGACCTTTGCTGCAGATGGACTGAACTTGTCGCCACACGTAAGAAGGGTCACGAAGTGACGCAAGAAGCGGGGAACGTTCTCGCGGTGGCTGGTGGGTTCAGACCTTGCTTTCAAGGCCTGAAGGATACTTGTCAGCGTGCGGATGCGACTTGAGACCTCGTGGAAGTTCTGTGGGTCGGACATGATGCACGGAGGAAGCGACACAGAGAAGACCGACTGTTTGAACTCGTGGGCAGTGATTTAGTGGATATGCCACCACCTGGGTTTGTCCTCTGTGACAAACGCCAGCTCTGTCACGGGTCGCGGGTTCGAGTCCCGCATCAACCGCCGGGGGTTTTTAGTGGGTAGTGCGTTGACACTTTAGTGGAGAGTGGCGTCATATTCCGATTTCGTGTCGTACGCCTTGTGCCGTGCGTTAGGGACTAGGCTAGCCAGTAACTTGCCTCTCGCCGTTGTGCCTCTCAAAAAAAAAACCCCGTGATTTATCTTGGATTTTTATTAGGTAAGCTAAGCATCCATCCAATCGGAAGAATGCCGCCTTTTCAGGCCCTGTTGATGCTTGCATACTATCACCCACTACTTAGTTGGCCGTCACAAAAAGTAATGCGTTGTCATACTGTACAATTTGTATCTCCGCTCACGACAGGGACACAGACGGAGTCGAACGAATCAACGTCCGTCGAGGCTCGAGCTATACTCCGCTGCGGCAGTACTCAGCATGGCCGTCACGGCCCATTGTCACATCATTTTTTCTATCTCAACGAGTATTGACTGGATTGATGCCATTCAACTTCGCGTGGCTTCTGAACGTGTCTTAGATGAGGCAGGATTGAGGGGAACAGTTGTTGTTAGAGAAGTAGTGGTCGTTTTCACAAATGCCAGGTTCCGCAAGTTCGGAAAGATGAGAGGTGAACTGAGATTCGGAATGTCAATGAGCAATGTATCGCTCGGAGAGAAGGCGAGCTCGGTCAACGAAGGCAGGCGGGAGAGCTGTCTGAGGTCGTCCGCGTCCAACTCAGGACTTGAAGGTCTCTCCATGGCCACGTAAAGGCGCCCCGAAGACCGTGACCGTCGTGGTCAGAGATTCTGCCATCAAATTCAAGGGATAATACGGTAATCTTCTTCAGGTTAGGATACAGCTCCGAAAATGGCTTGAGACAGTCGCGAACTGAGCGCGGTCCGCTCGTTGCATCGACTGTGAGTTTTCTCTCGACAACCAGGTTACCAATCGACGATCGCATGCGTAACAAGGGCAATCATCGGAAACACGGCGTTATGGTCGCTCAGGTACGTACCAGGGACTGCTTCGTCTGGCGGCGGGTGGAGTGTCACGCTTGCATTCGTATCTTCAGACTTCTCTCCTTCAAAAGCGCGGCGGAGGCGCTGGCCCCGGGTGTGGGCACCTACAGTAAGTGTACTGTACTTTGTATTGACTCTGCAAAGACTAAATTGGCGTCAGTATTTGTGCATGCGGCCCGTGTTGTTTCTTGGATGAGGACCGACATGGCACAGATGAAACCGAACAGGACGAGGCGGAAGAGGAAGACCAGGCGCACGGAAACGCAACAGGCGCGGACCCGCCTACCCTTCCACTCGTTCTGGCGGTTACCACCGTCACGGTTGCCACCCCTCGAAGGTCGCCACACCAGCGAGGACTTGCTCGAGCAGGCCAAGGCCAACTCCCGAGAAAGCTCTTATGGCTCGCGATGAGCGAAGACAACATGGCGGGCAAATGGACTTGCGAGCAGCGGCTGTCCGCAGTATCTGTTTCTCCTTGGAGATGTTCCTCCGTGCACCTGTAGCGAATCAAGTGATAGTCCTGTAGAGCCAATCGCGGAGGGCCCCTGCAGCACCCGAGTTAACGCAACAAGGCTCAAGAACACGATTATTGATCACACACTCATCGTTTTCCGGGGACAAACATAACCACCATGTCACCATGACCCCGTGCGCCCAACATGCTCCTTCACATGTGCTGGTCTGCCAACCGCCGCTCGTTGAAGTTCCACCTGATCTCCTGAAGGACCCCATGTCGACGCGGTCCCCCATCTAGACAGGCTCGTCAAGGAAAAGGGAGCACGAAAGAGGGAAAAGAAAGAAAGAAAGAAAGAAAGAAAGAGAGGGTAGAAAAGAGCAACACGAAGCACCGCTAATGATAATGATTACTGAAATGATACAATCTCAACTTGCTTTACCCAGCGGTACGATGCCACTTTGAATCGTTTCGATCCTGCGAAAGCGCTTCGTCATCGATGTCGCCGTCATGTGGTCATGGATGCGAGAAAGCAAAAAGGAGAAATCGAAATCGAAATCGCAATCTCTTCCAAGCTCCTCCTTGACCCGTTGCTTCAAACATCAATTCACTTCGCTTCCAGTGAGAAACATGATCTTCAGACCGTTAGTATTAAGTAACACCTTAGGTTGTCGTCGCATGAGTACGCGGGGACAAGATAAATAGCTAGTATATCTTCGTTATGTTGTACCTATAGTGGATGTGGAGTACTACAAGCGGGGACCATGTCCGTACAGACCCAAACTGGGAGTCAAAATTATCAGTGGATCCGTAGATCCAAATTGCGCAACGTGTCTAGAGATCGACGCAAACACCAATTGGCCAACTTTCACGTGTAATTTTGTCTCACCTATATTTTTTCACCCGTGCTAGAGCCTTCTAAAAAGGAAAACTAGACTTCGACGTTCACGGTCACACGAGATTATCGACACGCGAGAATTTCACGTAAACGGTCACGTGTTGATGCCCTACGAAAACTTACTAATAAGACACGAGTCTCCGTTTCTGGATCCCAACAAAACCATTGATCTCAATTCAATCACATCTCATGGTATATCAGTCGGGGAGTACGTGG
Organism: Leccinum proliferum; assembly: GCA_038091675.1. Taxonomy (NCBI): domain Eukaryota; kingdom Fungi; phylum Basidiomycota; class Agaricomycetes; order Boletales; family Boletaceae; genus Leccinum; species Leccinum proliferum. Next base: position 1,175 of record JBBPOY010000039.1, on the reverse strand, counting down.
AATGAACAATTATATCTGCTCTGCTCAGCCTTTTTTAAGGAAGATACTCAGTGGCCTGGACAATTACGAGAGGAGCACGGGGTGACGATGCATCCTTTCGCTGTGAAACGGAGCGAGTCCGAACTCGGAACGCGTGGCGTTGGCGTACCGGTATCCCACGGACCTATTTAAAATTGCTGTCCGGAATCGAGCCGCACGGCGTTCTAAGTACGTAGAGATAGTACGATCCCATCATCGACGTTGATTACGACCTGGCGTCCGTCAGCACTATGGCCATCCAACTCACTCGCCGGCTTGCTCACAATACCGTGACAGTGGCCACAACTCGTTGCGTGTGTGTGACATGCCTAAATTCTGTGAGGTATATCCCTGTGTCCATGTTAACGGGGCCCATAAACTGGCAGGTAGAGCATCCAAACACGCCTTGCCACTGTGTTCCAAGGTTCAAAGAGCCGCTCGTAATCGGCACCGAGATCGTGGAGCCAACCAGGGTCGCTTTCGTGTGCGAAACACTGCGGTGCTGGCCCACAGCAACGCCCCAGAGCAGGCGAAGTCATTGTAGCATTACACACGTTTTTCTCGCACTGAAAGCAGGACTGGCGTGATCGGGACATAACGAACTCATATTCAGGCCCCCCTACGAAAACGTACTATTAAGAGAGATCTGATAGTACCATCACCTAACTAACCGTGTATAGATATATCTTTACTTTTCTAACCTGATCCCAAATCCCAAATTTTGAGATAGTGGATGTAATTTTGTGTTGTTGATGGCACCCTGTGCGATAGATAACACACGCATCCCACCGCACTGACGTATCGCTTGATCGCACGCATGTATTATAATGTCGGCCCTAACACAGCCAAATTAAATTCGTTTGGGGCGAGCCGCGAGATCCGAGTGTAACGACAGGTATACGCCCTCGAAAGTTGTATAGAAATAGTCGGACCCGAAAAGAGACTGGAGTTGCAGCGGTCTGTCGAGACTCTCGATATGGAACTCTCCAAGTGGTTCGAGGACCTTCCTTCTTTTTTCAGGAACCCGAATACCAGTGACTCGGACAAGCACATGTCCATGACCGTCGTCTTATACAGCCACTACTATTCGGTGCTCACCACTCTTCATCGTAACTTCTTACCGGTGAGGCCCGACCAGCCGGTCGTGCTCAACTCAA